>CM076580.1:728349903-728618630 GCA_034641835.2 Pinus albicaulis | reverse complement strand
GGGACAGAGCGCCAGTTGGCGCGACCTCTTTGCAGGATTTTCCCCATTGGCGCGAGTACTGAACTGTCTGACCGCGCCAATGCAAAAAGGGATGTTTTTCATGATTTTTGCAAGGAGATGTCTTTAGGGCAAATGAAGCTCATGCTTAGAGGAATGCATTGATGATGTTTTCAAGGCATGACAATGTTCACAGGTCACAAAATGGGTCCTCCATTTTTCGGGACGGGGAATGGTAGGGACGGTGACAAATTACTGTGTAACAATTTTCTATCTCCTATAACTTAGTCCCTCTCCTTGACTGCGTTATTTTCAGTGTGCATTTTCAGTAAGGGTTTGAAAGTTGTTTGGAGGGTGAGATCTTCAGTGTTAGGATCAGCCTTTCACTTGGAAGATCCATTGGAGGAGGCTTTCTCAGCTTGCACATCATATTCATCCATCTCGATCCAGTTCTAGAGTTGCAACTGCTACTCAGTCTTGAGACTGCAACTCTGGAATTTTTGTATTCAGGGTTAAACCCCTTGGTTTTGAGATAGTTCCCTAAGGAAAGAGTCAATCCTTCTTTTGGAAAGCTCCTAAAGGGGATTCTCATCTATTTCTTGTATCATTCAGCTATATGTATGTAAATTTGTAGTAGAAATGTGTTATTTCATAGTTGGATATATAGATCTGCTCCTTTGTACTTATGCTTTCAAGAAACCCTTGCCGGGTTATCTCAATAATGTATTGAAGAGGCTAGATCTCTGTTTTCTCAGCATATTTCCTAATAAAACTCCATATCTATGGTTTTCTATCATATTGTTATAGAATCCCTCATTAAATCACGTAGTCGTGTACTTCAGAAATTCTACATGGAATAAATCATGGGGTTTTGGTGTTTTTAGGCCATATTGGTCCCGGGAGGTCTGTTTAACTTAGCAAAAGGGATTTTTTTTCTGATCCCCTTTTTTATTTGAGGGCCATAATACATATTATAAGGGACCCAAGTGTTATTTCCCTCTGTTATAGTGTAATTTTCTGGAAATAATTTTTTTATGGTCAATATTGCTGAATTTTCCAATTTGGGATATTACAGTGGTATCAGAGCATAATCTTGGCTCAGCCTGTGGAATCTTAGCCAATATGCTATATATAATACAAGAAGAAGAAAATATGAACATAAAGACGACTCCATTCTTTGGAGGAATAAAGGAGGAGAAACTTCCAAAGTTTCTATCTCAAACTTTGCAGAGCATTAATGAAGATCTTAAGAAGATGAGGAAGGAGATGTGTAGAGAATCTCCAAGAGGGTTTGAATCTGAAAAAAAAAATCTAGATTTTCACATAATGAGTGTGAGCATGCAGCCACACATTATGATGTTGGGAAAAATACTGAGAGGGGGGGGTGAATCAGTATTTACTGTATATTCAAAACTTTTACTTTTTCCTGCTTCTAAAATGCATACGCTACTTTCCTGAACCAGACTTGCGTATATACGCGGATACCCTTTACGAAACTCGCGTATACACAGATATCTATTTATGTCATTAATTCTTCACTTAAATCATTCCTTCATTTATTCATCAGATATTCATTAAGCAGTAAACATGTGCAGTAAGAACGGAATAAATCATCACACAAAGCATCACACATGAACACCAGGATTTTTAGGTGGAAACCCAAGTCGGGAGAAAACCACCGCTGCAGTTGCTCAGCCTTCAATATTTTATTATAGAGAAAACATCTTACAACATATGTCCTGGCGCAGACTTGACCAGCACGCAGGCACCCACCTGCGCTCGTTTACCAGCCTCTCCTGGAAGGGAGCTACGACCCCCTGACTCGTTTACCAGCCTCTCCTGGAAGGGAGCTACGACCCCCTGATCTCGTTTACCAGCCTCTCCTGGAAGGGAGCTGCAACCCCCTGACTGAAGGCTACAACCCTCAGCACCACCTTGGACCACGTTTCACACTGGATCCAACCACTTCAATAGAACACAACTTGCAGGCCACAATTCATCATATTTCCAGACCGAACCCTTTCCATACTTTTAAGCACAAACATACATCATCAACAGATACATATCAACACAGATCAGATAGCAGAACAGATCAGATATTTCATGCCCCTTGCTTCAGCAAACCCTAGTTTTCATACGCTCTTTTACTTCACTGATGTCGCGTATATACGCGCTTCCGTCCACACAAACCAGCGTATACCACAGTGTATATTTTATTGCGCATACGCGCTTTCTCTTCGCTGAAGCTGCGTATATACGCGCTTCCTCCGCGACGAAGTAGCGTATAGATCTTCAATCATTACAGAGCAGCATACTTCATCAGATCAGATATTCAGTTCAGATCTACCCTTTTGCTTCAGACAGATGTTCACCTAGATGCTCGCCTCATCACAGATCTAAGCCTTCCATAATCAGATCTAACAAATACAAGAGAAATTCAGATCTAGATCCCCTTCTTCATCATTGGTGCATCATACATTCAGATTTATCATTCAAGTGTAACCCTTTCCATTCAGATATACTTCAGAGAGAAGTATTCATTCAAGCTCAGACATCTTGCACCCACTCACATGATTTGCACAATAAATTTCTTCTCCTTATATAGGTTTATCCTTTTTCAATACCACTGGCCCCTTTTTCAATACCACGAGCCAAACCAATACCACGAGCCCAAAACTACCTGGACGGGGTCATTTAGGCGGATCATTACCCAATACAATGGGTCAATACCATGGTGGTTACCCTTAGTTTTGCACTTTTTGAGCGCTTTAGCCCATACGCAACTTGGCACGTTCTTTTCCGAGTGCATACGCGACTTCCCTTAGGCCAATCCGCGTATACCAAGAGACATACTCTTTTTCATCATACTTTGAGTACATTCTGAAATCCTTTCTTCATAGCCTTCTGTACACACTGTAGAAACATCGTATTTTCTTCATCAGGAACACATTCTCTTAAGCATAACTTCATCAAGTAAGTTTTCATCATCTTCATCAAGTGGGTTGCCTTTCAAGGACAACACTCAAAAACATATCACATCAGATTTACATCATTTACCAAGTCCATCAAGTCAAGCATAACTTCATCAGGTGGATTGCCATCAAGGACAACACATGTCAACAGTCACATGTCTTCATCTTCATTCAGTGGGTTGCCATCAAGGACAACACTCTGCATCATATTTCCAACATATGATGCACAGCGCAGTCATATGCCCAGATTTTTCATGAGAGAGATGGAAGAAGAAGGAATGACTAGGAGGGAAACACTTAGTGATTTTCTGCGAGAGTATGAGTCTCAAACTCAGAAGTTTAGAGATCATATCACTTTTCCATAGTTTTGCAAGATCAAGGTGAAGAGAAGCAAGCAGCATGATAGATTTCTTCTATCTACTTTTGATGGTTCACCTTCATGTTCAGCCAGAACTTGGGTGGAAGAACTAGACACCTTCTTGCAGCACCACCAAATTTCTGAAGATGAAGCCATCAAAGTTGCAGCGCTGCATTTTGGAGGTAAGGCCTATGCATGGTGGATATTTGAGTCTTTTTCTTTGAAGAATGCAAATACTTCTTCTTATGCAAGGTTTATTAAGACATTGGTGGAAAGGTTTGATGGAAAACTTTCTGCAATACATGTGCAGAAGTTAAACAAACTTAAACAAACAAAAACCTTGCATGTATTGGAGGAACCTATGAGCTCAATTCCACTTTAGAAAACCATTGAGGAGGCTGAAATCTTGCATCATACCTTGCTAGAGGCAAGACCTCTATCTTGTATTCTTGAGAAAGAGGGTATGTATATCCCTTTTTCAAAGGAGGATCCAATCATTGGAAGGTTGCCCATACATATTGATGAGGATGAGGGCAACAACGTTGTCATGTCTAGAGTTTATCTAGCACCTCATGCAGAGGAAGAGGGGGATCTTGCTCCAATAAGAGGGATTATTGTAGCATTGCAAGGAATTCCCCAGGATATTATAGGTGGATATTAAGGCACAACTCATGATCTACATGTGACATTGATGATAGGGTGTGAAACTATGGAGATAAAAGGAGGAGATAGGGAGGATGACCAACATCATGTGATGAGGAGCACACACCTCTATATATTTCAGGAGGTTGATGCACCTAAGAGGGAGACTAAATTGTTCAAGGAGGGCAAGGACAAGTCTGTCCATCCATATATGCATTCTACTCTTGATGATGATGTCTCATTGCATGGAGACATTTCACCGGGGAAACCACTAGATTAGTATATGATGAGGGATGCTTCACATTTGGAGGCATTACTCATTGATTTCAGAGGAGTGGAGACCTTGGGAGAGTTTGGTACAACGATGAGAGTCTTGGGTAGGCTCAAGGAGGAGAGAGGCATTCTCTCAATATTATCTTTGCCCACTCTCATTTTAGATCCTGCGTTGTGGCAGGAGCAGTAGAGGAAGGATAGCAGCCTTCCAACTTGCATCTTTGGCATAGGAGATGTCAAAGAGGAGGACAACCATATGACAGATTATCTTCATGATAGTTCATCAGCAAGGATAGATCCATATTGGAATTCCCAGCTATTGGTGGAGTTGTATACAGAATCTTTTGGATTTATCGCATCCATTTTTGTTAGAATCGACGTTTTGAACCAAACTTTCGTGGTTCATCATCAGGATAGATCAATGAATTTTTTCAGATCTCATCATGGGGTATAAATGAAGGAGAATGAGAATGAACGGAAGGAAACTGGGAGGCCGACCTTAAATGATGGAGAAAAAAATAATTCAATTAATTGATATCTTTTTAATTGATGACCCTATAGTTGGTTTTTATTGACGTGATATTATTATTTAATATCTTTTATAATTTAAATAAATAATTAATTATCTAAAAATAAATTTATTAAATTTCAGAACTATATTATTGTTTTAATTAATAATAAATATCTATGTTCTTTGGTATTAATGATTATTAATTTAAATAATGATTATTAAACAATGTCTAATAATTGGTATCTTTTTAATTAATGACCTTAAAGTTAGTTTTTATTATTAATTAAAACAATTATTATTATTGTTATTTTATTTTATTTTATTTTTATTATTATTATTTTTTTAATCTAAAAATAATTTATTTTTAAATTCCACAATTGTGTTATTGTTTTAATTAATAAGAAATATCTATGTTCTTTAGTATTAATGATTTTTAATTTAAATAATGATTATTAAACAATGTCTAATAATGATATTTTAATACAAGATTGATAATTATTGGGGATGTAGGTAAATATCATGAATTTTAATTCTTTATGGATTCGGAATACGGGGTTAATGATATTTTAAAATTAAAGATTACTAAATTTTGAATTAAAATTTATTAATTTAAGATGAGATTAATAGATTAGATAACTAAGGGGAAAGAATGAATGAAAAGAGAGGAGGGGGGTGAGAAGAATTAATAGAAAAAGGGGGGAGAGACAAGGTAGAGGACCAAGGCAAAGGAATAGAGAAATGAATAGGCTAGAGGAGGAAAATAAGAGAAATGAGAAGCAAGGGGAGTTATTTTAGGGAGGGTTTGGGGTATAGAATAAGAATCCAATTGTCGCTTATTTTCCAGCCATCGTCACGGTTGAGGTTGTTAGGGTGTTTTCCAATTTCAATAGCTTCCCTAAATTTCCTATGGTGACAATGGTCAATTTTAGCCACAACCTGAGAGTCTTCAACACAAATGTGATGATTCGTTTCGCTAGAATGCTCGGCTAGAGTTGATGTTTTGGAGCAGTTATGTTTTATGTCAACAGCATGTTCTTGAATCCGAGTCATGATTGATCGACCAGTTTCACCAATGTAGGGTTTGCCACATGAACACGGAATTAAATAAACTCCTTTGTAGCATCTCGGATCAATGGGATATTTGACTGATTTGAGACATCTGTTGATAGTGTTCATAGGTTTGAAGGTTGTTTTAATGTTATTCTTTCTTAAAATGTGAGAAATTTTGTCAGTGGTGCCCAATATATAGGGGAGGTAAACTTTACCGGTTATATCTTCCGAAGTTTGCTTATTTTTAGGGCCATTCTCAGTGTTTTTGAAGGCTTTGATTCCTTGGATTCTTTTTTATCAATTATTTTCAAATTTCCCCAAGAGATGGTTTTTCTCTTGTTCAAAATGATCATGATCGAAGATGCACACAGCTCTGGTTGCTAAGGTGTTAGGGACCCCAAGTTTTTGCGTGGGATGATGGTAAGGTTTGGCATGAATGTATTGCTCAGTGTGGATTTTCTTTCGATAGACTTTGTGAGATATGGAGCCATCAATTTTTTTTCTGATAAGGATGTCAAGAAAGGGAAGGGACACCATTTTCTTCCACCTCCATGGTAAGCTTGGTGGACTCAAAAAGACTATTCATATGGGCCCACCACGCTTCATATTGGTGAAGTATTCCAAGGATCTTTTCACTTGTATGAATTGGATGACCAGCTACATGAGGAGGGATATTCAGTTAGAGATGGGTTCATCTACTATCATGGTAGGATCTTCTTATCTAGAGCTTCCAAGATCAAGGAGAAGTTACTACAAATATCTCATGAAGATTTTATTTTCAGCCACACTTATTCTATGAGAGCATACCACACCATCTTGGAGGGGTATCTTTGGGAAGGCTTTGAGGAGTATATATATCAGCATTTGAGAAGATGCATGGATCATGTGGAGATGGAGGAGATACATAACTCTTTGTAAGAGTTAACACATACACCTCTTTTCTCTATGAGGATGAGAGGGGATTTATCTATGAGCCACTCCATTTGCATAAGCAAAACATATGGTAAGGGTAATGTTTGGTTGCATAATGATTTTTACCATGAATATGTGCATTCCTTAACCATGTATGTGCAGGACTTTGCTCAAAGGAGGAACATTATTCCTTCTAGACTTCATGGTCTACTTGAGGCCATGAGCAGTTTTTATGGCCACTCCCTAGAAGGACTTGGGGAGGAGATATCTATTGGAGAACATGCTTACTTGACACCATACATCATACACTTTCTCCAAACTTGTGAGGAGATTGGGGTAGTAAGAAAGTGGTTGAGAAGCCACACCTTATGTCATCCTCTGTTGCAGTTGAGGTTCAAACTGTGTTGGTTGCATATGAGGGACCATTCTCCTTCTCCATTGCTACATATGGCAGCAAGTATGATTCTCATTATGGTTCCCTATGTTTATGTTGTTCTCAATTTTATTGGGAGCATGATTGGGGGAGAGACACATTGGATGAATGTGTCCTTTGGGGAAGATGATTCCCACATTTTTTGCATTACATGTTCTAAGGGGAGCATGGGAGATGTTATGGCCACCACATCAAAACACTTGTTTCTTTATGAGGTGGTCCATGGGATTAATTGGATGCCATATGATGGTGATTTCCAACTCATAATATATGGAATGGTTTGGGCCAGCATGATTCATAACATTGGAGAGGAGATCCTTGGAGATCCAGTGTTCATCTTGCCACTTGAGGGCAACATTATTGTAGACCAAGATTAGCAAAAACTCTACACTTATCATAAGTGGAGAGAAGGACAGCATGGGGTAGGCTACTTTGTCTACCATATTCATATTTTCAGCCCACCTACATTGCAGGAGCCAAAGGTGGAAGAGGATTTGCAAGAGTTTCCATGTTGGGAGGTAACTCATTTTGTATGGATGATTGCTTGGGGATGGAGGATCCACATGGGAATGATAGTTCCCAACACTTTTCAGATTCCATTCCTCAAGGGGACCTCTTGACAGCACCTTATTTCCTTCTTGAGTACTCTACTTGTTTATGATGATAGCTATTTAGCTAACTTACATGCTTAGGAGGGGAAATATGGAGATTTATTGATGAAAAATCATCCCATTATTTGGAGGAGCATATCACATGTGGATGCTACAGCAGGAGGAGGGGAAAATTCTCAGTTCTATCCTTGCAGTTGCTTGAGGACAAGCAACATTTGGGAGGGGAGGACTGTAATATTCTAAAATTAGCATGCAGCTAATTGGAATATTGATTTTTTTTATTTGAACATAGAAGATGAATAAATGGGTAAGGAGACCCATGCATAATAAAAATATGAATAAAATCCCTCCTAATGTGAAAAGGGATAGGAGGTGAAAATCATATTGGGAGACATCGTAGAGATAGTAGGAGGAAGATTCCTTGGTGGAGGAAACCCTAATGAGTGGGACCCATGGAAAGAGGGCTTCCATTTGTATAAAATGAGGGCAAGCCATTCATATGAACTCATGTTATTGAATATTGATTTTATGGTCTAGTTAGACTATTATGCATTCTCTTGCTGTTTAGCAGAGTTGTTGTGCTGCTTAGCATAAGGCATTCTTGTTTAGGAATTCCTTCTCCTTTCAAGAGAGGCCTCTTGAAGGAGCTTGTACTTCATTTCTCCACATTCAGGCTTGAGGAAAAGCATCATCATTCATCTACAGCATTATAATGTTGTGATTCAGGGTGTTGCAGTGGGGGTCCACAACACCAGTTCTGGAGCTTATCTTTCAGAGGAGGAAGTTTTATTTCCTTTGGGAGATCAATGAGGAAGCCCTTGGAGCATATTTCGTGATCTTGGCACTTGGCCAATACATTTTCTATCTCCTACAGCGCATTCCCTCTCCTTGACTGCGTTATTTTCAATGTGCATTTGCAGTAAGGGTTTGCAGGTTGTTTGGAGGGTGAGATCTTCAATGTTAGGATCAGCCTTTCACTTGGAAGATCCATTGGAGGAGGCTTGTTCAGATTTTTCATCATCTTCAACCATCTCCATCTAGTTCTAGAGTTGTAGCTACTACTCATTCTTGAGACTGCAACTCCGGCATTTGTGTATTCAGGGTTAAACCCCTTGGTTTTGAGCTAGTTCTCTAAGGAAAGGGTCAATCCTTCTTTAAAAAAACCTCCCAAAGGGGATTCTCATCTATTTATTGTATCATTAAGCTATATTTATGTAAATATGAAATATAAATGTGTTATTTCATAGTTGGATGTATAGATCTGCTCCTTTGTACTTATGCTTTCAAGAAACCCTTGCCGGGTTATCTCAATAATGTATTGAAGAGGCTAGATCTTTGTTTTCTCAGAAAATTGCCTAATAAAACTCCATATCTATGGTTTTCTATCATATTTTTGTAGAATCCCTCATTAAATCATGCATTCATGTACTTCAGAAATTCTACATGGAATAAGTCATGGGGTTTTGGTGTTTTTAGGCCATATTGGTCACGGGAGGTCTGTTTAACTTAGCAAAACGGATTTATTTCTAATCCCCTTTTCTATTTCAGGGCCATAATACATATTCTAAGGGATCCCAGTGTTATTTCCCTTTTTTATAGAGTAATTTTCTGGAAATAACGTTTTTATGGTCAATATTGTTGAATTTTCCAATTTGGGATATTACATCCAATATATCAACCTTCGGTCTGGGAAGGTACCTTCAAATGTTCACCCACCTTCCCCACCTAAAGAGATTGAAGTAAAGAAGGAGGAAAATTCCCCTCAAGCCAGTGCACCCCCTTACCCTGAGAGGTTTAACAAACCTAAACAGCACACCCCAAAAGAGGAAGAACGTCTAGGCATGGAAAATTTTAGGGGCTAATATTAGTAGGTGGGCTAATGTTCCATGATTTTTCCAAAAAAAATATTCGCCAGTTTCCATTTTTTATAAAAAATATTCGCCAAAATTTTACAATATAAAACTATTTTAACTTAAAAATAACCAACATTATATAGAAAGTATATATAAAATTATTATAAGTTTGAATAATTTTACAAATACATCAATACAAATTTTATATTTTGCATATTAGGGACTAGTGAGATTCGCCAATGTCTTTAAACTTCAAGATAATTTTGCATCCTTCAAATTTTTCATGCTTCTGGGATAATTAAAGAACTTGTGTGTCAAAATACCCCTTTTCCAGTCCATCAAAGATGTCCACATTTACAACAAGCCTATCAAGGAAGAGTTTTTAAAATGGCCTAGGAGAAGAAGAAGACATACCCCCACTATCAACGTTGTGGGGAAATAATATGATTTGATGCTTGGGAGGGTAACCTCCCCAAATTACTAGGATCCTGGTAGCCCTGTGGTGGATGTTCACATTGATGAAATTACGGTCTCTAATACCTTGATTGACCTTGGGGATGGAATAAATGTGATTACCAAGGAAACTATGCTCAATCTCAATCTCCAAGGGGCCTTGAGGAAGACCACTATAGTAATGAGCTTGCATATAGATCCACAGTAATTTTTAGGGATTTATTCAGGATGTAATGGTCTCCATTGACTTCTAGTAATACCCCACTGATTTCCTTGTCCTCCAGCCAAAAACAAAGTTTGATGGCTATCCTCTCATCCTAGGAAGGCCTTCGTTGGCCATTTTTGATGTTAACATTAGTTGCAGGGTTGGGAACATGACCGTCAAAAATGGGAATCTATCAAAAGAATGTTTGTTTTATCCTCCTGCTGAGCCTTCTAGTGAGCATGACTTTCCCTTATGGTCAGAGGATGAGGAAGACAAAGAATTTTACTAGGAATACCTCTACCCAGTATGCACACTAGACATTTTTATAGGGGGGAGGAATCTTGATGAATATGACCTTATTGACAATATCTTACATAATCATCCACCCACTTCCATGACAGTTAATGAATTTATGAGGGAATTTGAGATTAATCCTAAGACCGATTTGTGCTATGTTGACCCTAACTTATAACATGCCAAGGTTGTAGAGATCATCCCATCCATAAATCTAAATATCGACCCCCCCCCTATCATCCGAGCAGGAAGAACAATTATGTAGTGTTATGAGGCAACACCTAGATTCTTTTTCTTGGGACTATAAGGATAATAAAGGTATGCATCCCTCTATCTGTACTTATCATATCTACATAAAAGAGGGATGCAAGAAGGTGAACCAACCTCAGAGAAGGATGAATCCATCTCTTAAGGACACTGTGAAAGAGGAATTACAAAAATTGTTAGATGCAGGGTTCATATACCCCATTTTAGATAGTGATTGTGTGTCCCCCCTCATAATAGTCCCCAAGAAAAATGGAAAGTGGAGGATCTGTATTGATTATCGAAAACTTAACAAGGCTACAAAGAAGTACCACTTCCCTTTGACTTTTATTGACCAGGTCCTTGATGGCCTTGCAAGAAAGATATTTTTTTCCTTTCTAGATGGGTTTAGTGGGTACAACCAAATACAGAGAAGCCCCAAGGACCAAGAGAAGACTGCATTCACATGTCCTCGGGGTACCTTTTCTTATAGGTTCCTTCCATTCATTTTTTGTAATGCACCTACTACTTTCCAGGGGACATTTTTTAGCATCTTTTTTTACCTTGTTCATGGCAATGTTGAGATATACATGGATGACTTCAACTCTTATGGTTGTGACTTCTAGGAAGCTCTTTCTAACTTGTCCAAATTTTCGAATAAATGCATTAAGATGAATCTCTCATTAATTCCAGAAAAAATGTGATTTTTTTATGAATGTAGGGACTCTCCTTGGTGATTCCATATCCAAGGAAGGGATATAGGTTGACCCCAACAAAATTTTCATCATTAAAAGGGTCCCTATCACTCAAAATCAAACATATGTCAGGAGATTCCTTGGATTTTTTTGGTATTATAGAAGGTTCATTAAATACTTTAGTAAATTGGCTTCACCCTTGTTTGGACTACTGACTAAAGACACAGACTTATGTTTTACAAGAAAATTTCAAGAGGCCCTAAAAGAAAATCTGACCACTGCACCCATCCTTAGAGGCCCCAATTGGGAATTGTATTTCCATATGCACACAGATGCATCAAATAAAGTTGTAGGGGCGGTATTAGGAAAAGCAGAAGACAAATTTCCTTATGTTATCTATTTAATTAGTAATAACCTTTCTAAATATGAGCTAAATTATACAGTCATTGAAAAGTAACTCTTGCATGTGGTACACTATTTCAACAATTTTAGGCACTACATCACTAGATATCAAACTTTTTTCCAAACTGATCATGCAGATATTAAGTATTTAGTGAATAAAAGTGATGTTAATTCTAGAATAATTATATGGCTTTTATTATTGCAACAACTTGATTTGACTCTTATTAACAAAACACAGAAAAGAGAATGATTGGTTGCAAAAAATGAGGAGTTGGTATATCATAAGCTCTCAGATGAACACCTCTTTTCCATCTCTGTGCTATATCCTTGGTTTTATAATATATCAAACTACATGGTTGTTGGAAGTTCACTCCTAATATATCCTCCAAGGAGAAAAGAAAGATTATAAGGAAAAGTTCCCCATTCACTTGGACTGGGGGAAATCTTTTCAAGTTGGGGTCAGATCATATTTTGAGAAGATGTGTGCGGGAAAACTCTCAGCATGCCATGATGGACCTTATGGAGGCCACTTTTTTGCTAAGAGAATAGCCTTCAAATTTCTACAAGGGGTTACTACTGGCCCACTCTACATGAAGATGCAATAAGGTACACCACCAAGTGTGATCAGTGCCAAATGATGGGTAATCCTACACCTAAGGATGAAATTCCCTTACAACCTCAAGTGAATATAGATCCATTTGAGAAATGGGGCATGGAATTCATTGGTCCCATGATCCCCCATCACGATAGAAGAAGTATACAATTGTGTGCATTGATTACCTTACTAGATGGTTTGAAACAAAGGCAGTGAATCCAGAAACTGAATAGAAGGTGGATGAGTTTCTGAGGGATAAAATATTCTATAAGTTGGGTTTTCCAAGAGAGTTGGTCACGGATCAAGGGACACATTTCACCTCAAATCTAATCAAATACCTTATGAAGAAGCACCACATCAAGCACAGGACATCCACTGCCTATAACCCTTAGGAAAATGGGAAAGTGGAGGTCACAAACAAAGCATTGGAGAACATTTTGACCAAGGTTGTTAGAAGCGGCAGAAAGGATTAGGAAAAAATAATTATAGAAGCCACTTGAGCCTACAATAACACTTGGAAGGTCACCACTAGATTTACCCCATTTGAATTAGTCTATGGGAAGAAGGCCTTTTTGTCCATTGAATTTGAATACAATTCCCTAAGGATGGCAGCTCAATTAGACCTGGACCTCACTGGAGCAAGACAATAGAGGTTACTCCAACTCAATGGGTTAGACGAATTCGTGATGCAAGGTCTCCTGCACACTAAGGTATTCCAGCTACAGAGGAAGATTTGGCATGACAAACACATTAGGGAGAGATATTTTCAAGAAGGTGATTGGGCCCTTCTATATGACTCAAGATTCAAGGATTTCAAAGCAAAATTAATGAAAATGTGGTTGTGGAATTATCTAGTTGAAAATTTTCATGATAATGGGTATGTCCAAATAAGAACAATTGATGAGGAAGCTATCCCCTTGATTTTTAATGGTTATAAGTTAGATTTGTACAAGATACATATGTCCAAAGAGGACTTTATTATTTCAATTAGAAAAGAGTTGAATTTGATTGGGAGGCTAAAAACCCTAAGTCCACCAATATTTTGTAAAGAAATAAATAAATAAAAATAAAGGGCCTAGATGAAATCCTCTTCAAAGGAAATTTGCATGTCTCACTAAGAGCGAGAGAGAGATATGGAGAGAGAGAGAGAGAAAGAAGAAATAAAGCACAAGGAGGAGTCCTTACATCAACTCTGCTAATATTTTACTTTTTTCATGACTCCCAGCTATCAAGGAAGCAACATTTGAAGGCACATCTTCCACAGTCCCTTTCTCCGTCCCCTATGCCACCCAATGCATTTTCACCATCATTCATCCACCTCCCTACCTCTCTCCATCACTTAGCAAGAAATTGCACCTTATTTTTCCCTCACCCTAAAATGCTACAAGATTGTCCTAAACTGCTACAGGAGCACCCAAAATGCTACAAGAGGGAGACCCACTTGGAAAAAGAGGCCAAAAGGTAATATTTTTATTTTTTAAATGTTACGATAGGTCCACCAAAATTACTCCACCCCTATTCCACTCCATTTAGCCAATTCCATCATCAAGAATCCACCTTTGACCATATCAAAAAAAAAGAGGACTTTTCCTTCCCCTTTTTTTTCCTTCCAAACACTTTCACCACCTTTTGAATATTTTGTTCTTGTCGCTAGACTCACTATGGCTTATCCAAGTCCTTGAATGTAGCATAAGGTTTTAAGAAGGAACTAAGTGACTGCTACAGGAAGGATATCAGTCATGTAGCAGCCTGCACATATCCAACAAGACCATAGACCAAGGATTCTCGCAGCTCCAAAATGAATATTTGGCCACTCTGAGGCATCAAGATGTCATCCCTAAGGTATAGAAAAGTCACACCATCGCTAAGGAGTAGTTGTAAGGTCACCTATCCACTCCAGTAGCAGCAAATTAAAAATTAGAAAGAGACTTTACTGGAAGGAAGACTTCATCATTTGACTAAATCATCATGTTGTGAAGACCTGTGCATAAGAAAAAAAAAGGAAGTAAGCACCTCTAGAGGATAGTTCATTGATCATCATATTAGAAGCATGCAAGCATCCCCAGAAATTTGACATCATAGGTAGGCTCAGGTATGAAACCCCTCACCTCTTGATCCCTATGTGCATAATGGTAAAAAAATGTGTTTAATCAATGTGAATCAAGTTTTTATGGGTTGGAGGTGGCCATTAAACTTGGCCACCTTCAATTAGTAAATTTCAATTTACTCAGCCACCCATGCAACATGGAAAAGTCAAAATATGGGGAGTGATAATTACAAGGAATGGAGAAAACAGATAAAAGTGTAAATCCATGCAAGGGACAAGTCACCAAAGCACTTCGAGTCCATTACCACAAAAGGGAATAAAATTACAAGCCTTCAATTCCACTTTCACAATTTCTCATTCCCAAGAAACAGTTAGAGATGCCCATCAAGGTACCTAAGGACGAGATAGATGATACCAGATTCTTCCTAGGGTGTCACTTAATTGCTCAAGGCTAAGTTTTTAGGTGCCACAAGAGGTGCTACAGGACTGGATACCACTGATATAGGAGTACCTGAATTGCTACAAGGACACATAATAGGTGCTACAGGGTTGAAATAAAAGGAGAAAAGGAACCCAAAACACCGAGAATTTTCCTCAAATCCCCATGAACATGAAGGATTCATCCTGGAAAGGGTAAGTGGAATCCTCCCTCCTCACCTTCCATACAATTTTGAATTCTACTTACTATAGGAATCCTATAGCAAACCCTCATAAGAGTCAATTTATTTGAAAAAATCATTTTATTCACATCAAAAGGCAAGGCAAGAGTAGAGGGATTTTTCAGTAAAGTAAAAGAGTAACATCTTTCTCCTTCTCTCACGAAAGAAGCATCAACCACCCTATCTCTACCCCTGCACCCTAGACTACTTAGTGAGAAACTTTGAACAATTTACCTCTAATAATTCATGGAAATATTAGTAGAAGCCATGGGGGAAAGTTTCAATCGAATAGATCCCTTGGACACTAAAATAATCCATTAGCATCCTCCTATTAGAGAAATTTTTTTGATACATCAGTGGATGGGGTTATTTTATAAATTAAAGGGATATGATGATGAGGTAGCCCATGAGTTTTCCATGGCCCTCAATTCTCAAGGAGAAGGAATTTCTACCATTTTTTTTATGGGACTTTCCATCCATCTGAACATAGAACTCATCAGCAGAGTGACTTTTGGGTGTGTGTTATATTCTTTCCACGAATAGTTGCACATTTGAGGTGGTCACAGGGGGGACGAAAACGCCCCCCTCCCCCTGTTCGTTGCGCTGGGCGTAGTGGAGGG
Organism: Pinus albicaulis; assembly: GCA_034641835.2. Classification (NCBI taxonomy): domain Eukaryota; kingdom Viridiplantae; phylum Streptophyta; class Pinopsida; order Pinales; family Pinaceae; genus Pinus; species Pinus albicaulis. The sequence continues at coordinate 728,602,805 of CM076580.1, read as the reverse complement.
GTCACAGAGGGGGTTCGCGGCAACCCCCTTTGTCCAGGAGTTTGCAAGGGGCAGGTATACCCTTGCACGGGATCCAGGGAAGCACCCCGAGAAAAAAAAATTGGACCCTATTTTAGGTGGGTGGACCCGCCTATGGTTCATGGGTTTGCACATGGTTTTAGGGCATGATGGTTTTCTGCCACTAGTATTTTGTAGATCTGGTCAAGGGAACTATGGTTATGTTATAATCCAGGATTAATGAATTGGGGTTTATGAATTCTTCAGCATGTATATATATGTGTTGTAACACTAAAAGGAATATGATGAAAAATAAAACTGGTAGTCTCGATTTGGGATCCAAGGAAAAATATCTGTGTATATTTGTTTTATGTTTTATGCTCTTGCTATTGTTTATCTCTATCTTTAATAATTCTTTTGCAAATAATATATGTACAGGGTTAAAACCTACATTTGGTATCGGAGTTTTTTAGGCTTCAAGGGGATGCCTTTACTGTTGAGGGTTTTTTTGCTTGGGCCTGTGGTAGACCCTGTTCAGTGGGAGATCTGCAGGATGGATTATTACGGTGAAAGAAGATGGCGAGCAGTGGAAAGATAGAGATCGATAAATTTAATGGTCATAGTTTTGAATTGTGGAAGCTCAAGATGGAGGATATGTTGGTGGATAAAGATCAGTGGATCACGGTAGATCTGGGTACTAAACCAATAGAAATTTCAAATGAAGACTGGGCGAAGTTGGGTCGGAAGGCAAAGAGAACAATACGGTCATGTAACTTAGATTCGGTATAGTTAAATATATCTGGGGAAGCTATGGTGAAGAATTTGTGGGTCAAGTTAGGGACTTTGTACCAATCTAAGTCTCTGGTGAATAAATTTTTCTTGTGTAAAAAGTTGTATAACATGAGGATGAAGAATGGAGACTCAGTGACAAAGCATGTGAATGCCTTCAAAAATGTGGTAAGTTAGTTGTCATCTGTTGATATTAAAATTTTAGATGAAGATAAGTGCATTAGTTTTTGTGTTCTCTACCAGATTCGTGGGACATTCTGGTTATTGAAATAAGTAGTAATACAACTACCTTGAATTTTGATGAAATTGTCTTAGCCTTGCTATCGGAGGAAATGAGACAGATAATATGGAGGGCCAAAATGGACATGCCTTATCTGTACGAGGAAGGTACCAGAATGGAAGCAAAAAAACAATTTGTGAGTGGGATATTTAATCTAAAATGGGATCTAAATCTCCAGGAAATCATGTAAAGGTGTGCGGGAAATGCAGAAACGGAGGACACTTCAAAAATGATTGCAGATCTAAAACTCCAGATAAAGGAAAGGGATCTGATGATGCTCCTTCTGTAGAGGAAAAAACCACCTCAGATGAAGGTGGGGATGTTTATTTGGCTTCTTCTTCAATTACACATGTATATCATGAGGCATGGTTGATTGTCTTTGGTGCATCATTTCACTTCACTCCCCATCGGGAGTGGTTCTGCGAGTATTAGAAGTATGATGGTGGTGATGTCTTCTTAGGGGGTGATAGGAAGGCTAGAATCGTTGGATGTGAAAATTCAAGTTGAAGCTACAAGGTGTAAGGATTAGAACACTTCCTAGTGTTCTACATATTCTCACATTAGCCAGAAATTTGAATTTTGTAAGCAAGATGGATGATCTAGGTGTAAAAATAGTGTTCGAGAAATATACCTGCAAGATGGTTCGGGGAGCACTGGTATTAACGCAGGGATTTTGGATTGGAACTTCTTACAAGCTTTAGGGTAGCACTGTTATTGATGGGTGTAACATTTCTGTGGTTCCTGAAAGTGGAGCGGAAATCCTAGTGGTCTCTGGAGAAAATCCCATGTTATGGCATCAAAGGCTTAGACATATTGGAGAGAAGGTCCTTCAAATACTGCATGGTAATGGTATGGTAGAAGGTATGTCTAATTGCTCTTTGGATTTAGATTTCTGTGAACATTGTGTATATGGGAAGCAGAATCGAGTGATTTTTCCTTTTGGTGCTAAGAGGGTGAACAAGATAATTAGAGCTTGTGCACAGTGTTGTGTTTGGACCTGTGTCGGTTACATCACTGGGAAATTCTATGTACTATGTTTCATTCATAGATTACTTCTCAAGGAATACATGGATATATTTCTTGAGTAAATATGAATTCTTTGACAGATTTAACGAATTTAAGGCTCTGGTGGAAAACTAGACAGAGAAGAAGATAAAGGTGTTGAGGACAGATATTGGTGGAGAGTTCTGCAAGAAGGAATTTAAAGAGGTCTATAAGAAGTGTGGTATATCATGGTATAAGAATACTCCATACACACCTCAGAAAAAAGGGATTTGCAGAAATAATCAATAGAATGCTGATATAAAAGGCAAGAAGCATGATCAGTGGTACCGGGTTAGGACAGGAATTTTGGGCAAAGGCAGTGGAGATTGTATGTTACCTGGTTAACAAATAACCTTCATCAACGTTGGAGGATAAGACTCCCCATGAGGTAGGGACTGGTAATAAACCATTTCTTTCACATCTGAGGGTATTTAGATGTGATTAATATGTACATGTTCCAAAGGATAAAAGGACCAAGTTGGATAATAAATCTGAAACGTGCATCTTTATTGGGTATAAGGACGGTTTAAAAGGTTACAAGCTTTGGAACCCATAAACAAGGAAGGTTGTGTACAAACAAGATGTGGTGTTTAGAGAGTTGAAAGATGTTTTTAAACATGAATTCCTACCAAAGGAACCTGAGAAGATAGAGTTTGAGTTAAAGGAGGATGAATTAGACTCTACAACATAACAAGATTCAAAAGAGGAAGAGCCACAAACTCTAGCTGTGAGAAGATCAGTTTGGGAAATAAGGCAGCCAGAAAGGTATATTCCATCTGCTTTATGTTCAAATTTTTCTTTAACTATAACTGATGATGATCCCAGAACTGTCAGGGAGGCAGTGGATTCAGAGGATGGAAAACTCTGTCAGGAGGCCATTGTTGAAGAAATGGCATCCTTTCACAAAAATGAGGCTTGGGATCTGGTTGAGTTGTCAGCTGGAAGGAAGCCCATCGGGAGAAAATTAGTGTTTAAAAAGAAGATGAATGTATATGGCAAGGTGGATAAATACAAATCTCGGTTGGTAGAAAAATATTATTCCCAAGTGTCGGGAATTTATTTGGGTGATATTCTTTCTCCTGTTGCCAAGGTTACTTCTATTAGACTATTTTTATTTGTTGTTGTTGTATTTGATTTTGAGGTAGAACGAATGGATGTGAATATAGCATTTCTTCACAGGGATCTGGAAGAGGAGATCTACATGAAGCAACCTGAAAGATTTATGGTGAATGGTAAGAAAGAACTGGTATGCATGTTAAAAAATTCTTTGTATGGGTTAAAGCAGTCACCAAGGATGCGGTATCAGAAATTTGATACCTATATACGGGGACTTGGCTTCACCAGAAGCAAAGAGGATCATTATGTGTATTTTAAATTAATTGGTGATCGTTTTATTTATTTGGGCTTATATGTGGATGATATGTTGCTGGTTGGAAATAACAAAGAAATTATCCAAGATTTGAAGACTCAATTGTTCTCCAAATTCAACATAAAGGATCTTGGTGCTGCAAACTATATTTTGGGCATCAAAATTAAGAGAGATCGGGAAAAGAGGAAGCTCAAGTTAAACCAGAGGAAGTATGTTGAGACAATATTGCAGAGGTTCAATATGCAGGATAGTAAACTAGTGAAGGTTCCTATTCCTGTAGGTGTAAAGCTATCTGTTGAATAGTGTCCCAAGACAGAAGAAGAAGAGGAGGGTATGTCCCGTGTTCCATATGCGAGTGAAATGGGTAGCCTGATGTATGCAATGGTCTGTAATAGACCATACATTGCACATGTAGTGGGAGTATTGAGCAGGTTTATGTCAAAACTAGGGAAGGAGCATTAGATAGCAGTGAAGCGGGTTTTCAAATATTTACGTGGCACCAGTGATTATGGTTTGTGCTACCAGGGAAGACTAGCATTGGATATATTTTTTGACATCTGTGGTTTTTTTGATGCAGACTGGGTTGGAGATCTGGACCAAAGAAGATCTACAAGTGGGTATGTGTTTATCCTATTTGTAGGTGCAGTCATTTGGATGAATAAAATACAGTTTGTAGTGGATATTTCAACTACAGAGGCAAAATACATGGCAGCCACTCATGCAAGAAAGGAAGTAGTTTGGTTGCAGAGATTGTGTTCAAGTATGGGTTTGGTGCAGCGAGATATAAGGATATACTGTCATAGCCAAAGCGCAATTTTCTTTGCTAAGAACCTTGCTTATCATTCAAATACAAAGCACATTGATGTTCAATATCACTTTGTGAGAGATATGGTTGAGGATAAAAAGGTGTTGTTGATAAATGTGGACAGTTTGAAGAATGTTGTAGATGCATTGATGAAGTATGTGAGCACTCAGAAGTTCTCTTGGTGTAGAGAAACAATGGATGTTGCAGGGATCGACTAATGACTAAGCTCTCTTGTAGCCCTCTACAGAAAGAAAACAACAAGTAGGAGAATTTTGGGTATGCGTTATATTCTTTCCACAAATAGTCGCACACGTGGAAAATTTTTTGGACCCTATTTTAGGTGGGCGAACCCGCCTATGGTTTTTTGCATGATTTTTCACATATTTTTTGGGCATGATGGTTTTCTGCCCCTTGTATTTCTTTCCTTCCTTAAGCATGAATTATAGTGCAGAAATTGTAGTTGCGGGTTTGGTCACCACCTCTCTTGTGGGAAGTGTGCATTGTGAAGATAAATCCCCTCTGTAGAGAGAGGCGATCTCTCTAGCCCTAGAGTGGGTCTAGAAACTTAAGAGACTATCTAATGTAAGATTTCTTAGCTAATATCCAAAAAAATACGAGAAAGGGAATAGGCCTACCTTTTCCTGATGCTATGCTCGAATCCTTTGATGATGGCCTTGATCCATAGTCCCTTAGGCTCGCTCTGCGCTACTAGTTGTGTATGATTACCTGTAGGAGATTAAGGCAAAACATCAAACGTAATCCAATACAAATCATACATTGAATATCAGTTATCTAATAGATCAAGGAACATTAGACTATTTGTGAAAATTATTAGAAAAATATAGAAAGTAAACACCAGATGTTTTATTAATAAATATGAAAGAGAGAGCTTACAATTGTGGCCTTGATGTTGGAGGCCTCCCTTTGGTGATGTATGATTCCTTAACTGAAGCTCTTAAAGCACTCCTTCTCCTGGATAGATTAGGCATTATCACAATATAGGGATGCAAGGAAAATGAATGATTAGACTAGCCCAACAATGACCAACCAGTAGTGGAAGGATGGGCATAAATTTATCATAAGGGAGAGGGAGTTAGGAACCCATGAAAGAAGGAGGAAGGTCCAATTTTCAAGGGATAATCCCCTATTGAAAATATCAAAAGCTCTAAATGAGAGAGCTCGTGATGCAACCATATGGCTACAAATACTCAATGTGCAGACCCAAAACTTAATCTGCCTAGATCCCAAGATTTATTCTAACATAAAGTGTGCTTTAAATTTTAAACACACCCCGCATACTTTCATTAGATCTCTTATGAATCTTTTAGAATCCATTTTCAATTGTCGAAGCCAAATATGTGGCATTTCAAATTAAAATCCAAATACCTTACCTCACCGCCCTTTTTCACTTTTGCACGTGACCGATACACGTTTACCAATCTTCTCCGTGTTTTCTTATCACCATATCACAAATTTAAGCTTCATCGCAAATCAGCCAAACGCAATATCACAAATTTAGGATTTATCACAAATTGGCCCATTGCAATATCGCAAATTTAAAATTTTAACCTCTTTGGGAATCTCACATAGCATATATCGCAATGTTTTCAATTTTGCGATTTCACAAATCGCAGCGAACACCTTATTGCATGTCGCATATTTTAACAAATAGAAATAACAAGGTTCTTTCACCCGATTGCGATATGCGAAGAAAATCTTCGAACGACATGTGGCTCCTTATCGCAATCTCTAGATCCTTTAACAACCTCATTGCTCCAATTGCAATATGGCTTCCCGATCGTCCATCTTCCACTATAATTCTACGATGCGATCTTTACCATTCACCTTCCGCTTCATTTTTGCGATAGGACCTTAAACATCCATCACTCTCCTTTCAGATTTGTGATATGATCTCGTCCATCCATCCAACTTGCTTCATTTCTGCAATCTAATCTCGACCATCCATTCTACCTTCACACTTTTGTTTATTCCCTGAGACTGATAAGCTTCTACTATGACCTGACTGTGGCATCTTTCCATCAAAGGCTTTTCGATACTCTATTTCACCCAGCACTCCAATTCTTCATCAGACTTTCATTGATTTTCTTCAATTTCTTAATTTCTGAGACACGATCCACAAGTTCAACTGATAAATCCTTAAAGGATCTAACCAAATTTTGATCTGGCCAAAAGCATGCAATTCAACTTGTGTCTAACCTAGACTCTGAGAAAGATGTTTCTCCGTCACGACTCTAATGCAAGATGCGAGAGACTAACATAAAATAGAAACCACATTTTACAGGATTAACAACCACAGAAATTCAACCCCAAAACGTAACTCACAGAGTTTCGTTATGTAGATAATTTTATCATAGAATAGATCAATTATCTTAATCAATATCATCTCTGGCTCAGGGATTCCAGTTACAAATTCAATTAAAAAGGTTTACTTACTACTTCCAAACCTATATACAAAGTTTTATTCATCCAGAATATAACCCTTCTCACAGATTATAACAGGAATTAACATCACATGTAAAAACTAATATGCAGAGGTCTAATTCCCACACACAAATAGAGAATTTTCATTAAATCTCACAAACATACATAAGTTATACAAAGCTTCCACATAGCCTGTGAAGGCCTGATCTCTTTCCTTTGGCCTTTTTGAGTCTTCGGCCTTAATTGGCCTTTGCACACTTCCTATCACACCAACCTCACTTTATATGCTTCATATCTAATCCCCCCTCGAATGCCTTCAAGGCATATCATATTTATAATGAAATAATTCTAAACTAATTTCAGTTCATATCTTATAAAAATCTCCTCACCAAACTCCTAAAATCCCTAACTCGATCTCCAAGAGATATTTTAGCTCCATAAAATATGCATGAAACTTCTAGCACCTAAGATCTCAAATGTTCTCACACATTCAAGAACAATCACAAATTAATCATCATTTTAATAATTAAACATTTGGAAATCTCTCCCTTCATAAAATAAACCTTCCCCTTAGGTTTCTTAAAAAATGAATTTATGGAGTAGGATGCTCCTGCATCAGAATCCCAAGGAACAAAATGTTCCATGATCTCTGAATCATGAATTGTTGTTGTTGAAATCATCCTGGTTTCCAAACTTTATGTTGTTGCTCACCACTTGCTTTGCCATCTTGTTGCTGCCTTGTAGATGTATACATTCCTCCTGGATCCCAATTCTTCAATTGCCTTTGTGCAGTTACCTTGTTCTTACTTGAATTATCAATCACCTGCTTGTTGTTGCTTTTGTTCCCTATTATCCACTTGAAAGCTTTTGTTTCCAATGTTGTCTTCTTTATCTCTGCCTGTTGCTGATTTCTGCCTCTTCGGACTGAATAATTTACTCCTTCACAAGATATCTTACACTCAGCTAATTTCTCTCTCAAGGTTTCAAAATATCTAAAACCTTGCTCAGTGCACCTTTTATCAATTGTTTTATCTTGTGTTTCCACTATCAATATCATGGGTTGCCTCCAAGAGGTTATTTTTTTATCATGATGTATATCAATCCACAATTCATTGGTAGAAGTAGTATACCATTCCTCTATTTTTCCCATTATCCACACATCCAATGCTTTATGTGGAATTCCTTCATCTTCAAACCCGCTTGACTTCTTGCTTGGTATGAAAACATAAAACCAATCTCTTGTATGTTGATTTTCAATAGTGAAAATTTTCCCTTGAATTTCTTCATCTTGCCAATTGATGTTTGCATTCACATAATATTTATATGCACTGCCAACTTCTACATCATCAAATCTTTGGTCTTCATGTTGATTTTCAATAGTGAAAATTTTCCCTTGAATTTCTTCATCTTGCCAATCAATCTTTGCATTCACATAATATTTATATGCACTTCCAACTTCTACATCATCAAATCTTTGGTCTTCACCTCCTTTTGTACATGTGAACAAATTTTGTTCAAACTCTACCATGTCTCTTTCTCTACAGTCCCCTTTAACAATATCCTGCATAAGAGTTGTTAAAATCCTTCTTTCTTCATCCCAAATTTCATCCTGTTGGAAACACTGCTCTTCATGTGAATCATCAACTAAATTTTGCTCTAAACCCTTAACAAAATTAAAAATCAAATATTTCATGATCATCATGGTCATCCGGCAATGATCATACACAATTACATATTCAAAATTTTGATATTCCTGCTGCAACCAATTCAGAAAATTAAAATTTTAATTGTCTTCAAGCCTATCCCTTTGATCTCAGTCAATCTACCAAACATTTCTTCCTTCCTCAAACCTAAATTTACAATTCTTGTCACCTTGAAGCAATCTTTTCCATTCAACCATCAATGTTCTAACCTTGTACTGTGAGAGAATTTCAAGAGTTTTCTCCCACTTTCCTTCATAAACTTCCAAAGAATATGATTTCTTTGATCATTCTCCTTTAACTTGCTCCATGGAAGGTCAATTTCTTCCATCTTCTGTACATTTATATTCTTTTTGGCTGCAATTTTCTGTTACATGAGCTTCTTCTTGTACTTGTTGTCCATCTTTTGCAGTTCTCTTATCACAATCAGCAATCTGATTTATGTCCCAATTAATTCTTGGTTTTGCATAAACCCCTTCATGACCTTTCAAATCATAGCTCTATTCTATCCTTCCTTGAGAAATTTCTACAAATTCTTCTTCATGATTGTCTTCATAAGTTAGTCTCCTTCTTTTCTTGGTTGCATGAGATAACAATATCTCTTCTTCCTCAGGTCCTTGGCTGCTTCCTATTCTTTGACTCTTTACAATTTCTTTTCCATTGACAGAGTTGTCTTGAGTTGCACTCTTCTTATCAGCTCTCCCTTTGCCATAATTTCACATCTTCAAGACATACATTGTCTCCTCCTTTACTAGTTCCCAATAGTTCTCAATCATACAAAAAAATTTCTTCAGAAATATTTAGATAAACACTCAATAAGAAAATGTACAACCAACAAATTATACCTCCAATATTACTCTTTTTTTCACAAAATTGTGAAATTTTGATCTGATTTCTTTCATAACCTTCTTCAAGGTTGTCTTCATGACACAAGGCTAAACTTCCTTCTTCAACAATCCTTTGAAATTTTCCAACTCCAGAATCAGCTACCTCTTGTTTTCCTTTATAAGCATAGTCCTTTTCTTGGATTGCTGTTCCTTCCATTTTTTTCATTTGTTCATCGTCATTTGCTTGATCTTTACTACCTGCAATTTCTCACTCGTAAAAACAATTAGTTTGAAATACATTGTAATTTCCTTCTTCACTTGATGTGATCGACATCTCCTCTTTATTTTTCTCCAAGCACTCCATCATCCCATCACTCATATCATCATCCTCTCTTAGGATTGACCCTTCTTCAGGTTCACAAAGGCGAACTTCTTCTCTATGTTTATTTCTACTAGTTTTCTTTCCCTTATTCATCCAAATATTAATCTTTTGCATCAATTTCTTGGAAAATAACCTCATAACAGGCCACTTGACTCTTTTCCTTACATTCACTCCATATTTCAAATTCTCTCTAATCTCTTTTTGTAGCAATTTTTCCAAATGATTGAGTTGTGAGCTTAACTCAACCATCTCTCTATCAAATTTTTCATCATCTACTTTCCTTCTGCCATATGTTATGGTATCCTCTTTCCTTTTTCTATGGCTTTCTTCTAATCCTTTCCTCTAAATAACTGGATTCATTTTCACCTTTCCTCTTGTGAACTTTCCCATGTCCACTTGGGAGTTATACTAAAGCCTCTCTCTTTTAGCCACTCTCAATTACTGCTACACAATCCCCTATCAAGCTTCCCTCTTGTGCTTAATCTCCTAGGATCAGTTGGTTCTCTTTCCTCTAGAACCCTTTTTGATCATTCTCTTGCTATTCTCTCGCTTCTGCACTTCTGCCCCCTTTCTTCTTATTCTGACTATATGGCCGCTACAATTCCCTTGTCTACTTCTACCTACATATACACATCGGTATTCATCAAAATTCGCCACTTAACAAGACCTTTTTTCCATGATCTTGTATTTTTCTCACTCTGATCTTAGATGGAATGACCTCAAGTTTTACTTCTCCTCGGTCTTCAGGTACCTTCTGCTAACTATCCTCTACAATTCACTACACTCTTTTTCAATTCCATTGTTGGACATTCACCTATGCACTAAACATTTAATCTCCATGCACAGGTTTCACTTATGCTGCCTCAAAGAACATTACAGTTTTTGTCCCCAATTTAAATATCTCCCTCTAAATATTTTTGTATTCTTTCCACTGTCCTGGTCTTATTTAAACCTCCAACATATAAAAATACTTGTCCCTCAATTTCAAAATGAGCTTAATTGAGCCTCTTTGATCATATTTTAGAGCAAAACCTGCTCTGATACCAAAAAAAATACTCAATGTGCAAACCCAAAACTTAGTCTACCCAGATCCCAAGATTTATTCTAACATAAAGTGTGTTTTAACTTTTAAACACACCCTGCATACTTTCATTACATCTCTTATGGATATTTTTTAATCCATTTTCAATTATCGAAACCAAATATGTGGAATTTCGGATTAAAACCCAAATACCTTACCTCATCACCCTTTTCCGCTTTTGCATGTGATCGACACACGTTTACCGATCTTCTCTGAATTTGCTTATCACCATATCAAAAATTTAAGCTTCATCGCGAATCGGCTCATCGCAATATCGAAAATTTAGGATTTATCAAAATTGGCCCATCAAAATATCGCAAATTTAAAAATTTAACGTCATCTCGCATCGCACATAACATATATCACAATATTTGTGATTTTTTGATTTCGAAAATCGCAGCGAATACCTTATCACATGTCGTAAATTTTAACAAATAGCAATAACAAGGTTCTTTCACCTAATTGCAATATATGAAGAAAATATTCAGATGACACTTGGCTCCTTATCGCAATCTCTAGATACTTTAATGACCTCATTGCTCCATTTGTGATATGGCTTCTCGATCGTCCATCTTCCACTATAATTTTCCGACGTGATCTTGATCGTTCACCTTCTACTTCATTTCTCCAATAGGATCTTAACAATCCATCGCTCTCGCTTTAGATCTACGATATGATCTCGTTCATCCATCCAACCTGCTTCATTTCTGCAATCTAATCTCGAACATCCATTCCACCTTCACGCTTTTGTTTATTCTCTGAGACTGGTATTTTTCCACTACGACCTAACTGTGGCGTCTTTCCATCAAAGGCCTATCGATACTCTATTACACCCAACACTCCAATTCTTCGTCAGATTTTCTCAGAATTTCTTCAATTTCTCAGTTTCTGAGACACGATCCACAATTTCAACTGATATATCCTTGAAGGATCTAACCAAATTTTGATTCAGCCAAAAGCATGCAATTCAATTTGTGTTCAACCTGGGCTCTGAGCAAGTTTTTTCTCTATCACGACTCTAATGCGAGATGCGAGAGACTAACATAAAATAGAAACCATATTTTACAAGATTAACAACCACAGAAATTCAACCCCAAAACGTAACTCACAAAGGTTTGTTATGTAGATAATTTATCATAGAATAGATCAATGATCTTAATCAATCTCGTCTCTGGCTCAAGGATTCCACTTACAAATTCAATTAAAAAAGTTTCCTTACTACTTCCAAACCTATATACAAAGCTTTATTCATCCAGAATATAACCTTTCTCACATATTATAATAGTAATTAACATCACAAGTAAAAACTAATATGCAAAGGTCTAATTCCCACACATAAATAGAGAATTTTCATTAAATCTCACAAACATACATAAGTTATACAAAGCTTCCACATAGCCTGTGTAGGCCTGATCTCATTCCTTTGGCCCTTTTGAGTCTTCGGCCTTAATTGGCCTTTGCAGACTTCCTATCACACCAACCTCACTCTATTTGCTTCCTATCTAATCCCCCCTTGAATGAATTCAAGGCATATCATATTTACAATGAAATGATTCTGAACTAATTTCAGTTCAAATCCTATAAAATATCCTCACCAAACTCCTAAAATCCCTAACTCAATCTCCAAGATATATTTCAGCTCCATAAAATATGCATGAAACTTGTAACACCTAATATCTCAAATGTTCTCACACATTGGAGAACAATCACAAATTAATCATCATTTCAATAAATTAAACATTTCGGAATCTCTCCCTTCATAAAATAAACCTTCCCCTTAGGTTTCTTCAAAAATCAATTTATGGAGTAGGATGCTCCTGCATCAGACTCCCAAGGAAAAAAATGTTCCATGATCTTCGAATCATGAATTGTTGTTGTTGAAATCATCCTAGTTTCCAAACTTTATGTTGTTGCTCACCACTTGCTTTGCCATCTTGTTGTTGCCTTGTAGATGTATACATTCGTCCTGGATCCCAATTCTTAAATTGCCTTTGTGCTGTCATATTTTTCTTACTTGCATTATCAATCACCTACTTCTTGTTGCTTTTGTTCCCTATTATCCACATGAAATATTTTGTTTCCAATGTTGTCTTCTTTATCTCTGCCTGTTGTTGATTTCTGCCTCTTCAGACTAAATAATTTACTCCTTCACAAGATATCTTACATTCAACCAATTTCTCTCTCAATATTTGAAAATATTTAAAACCTTTCTCAGTGCACCTTTTATCAATTTTTTTATTTTATGCTTCCACTATCAACATCATGGGTTGCCTCCAAGAGGTTATTTTCTGATCATGATGTATATCAATCCACAATTCATTGGTAGAAGTTATAACATATCATTCCTCTTATTTTCCCATTATCCACACATCCAATGCTTTATGTGGAATTCCTTCATCTTCAAACCCACTTCACTGCTTGCTTGGTATGAAAACATAAAACCAATCTCTTGTATGCTGATTTTCAATTGTGAAAAATTTCCCCTCAATTTCTTCATCTTTCCAATTGATCTTTGCATTCACATAATATTTATCTTCATTGTCAACTTCTACATCATCAAATATTTGGTCTTCACCTCCTTTTGGACATGTGAACAAATTTTGTTCAAATTTTTCCATGTCTCTTTCTCTACAATCCTCTTTAACATTATCCTACATAAGAGTTGTTAAAATTCTGCTTTCTTCATCCCAAATTTCATCCTGTTGGAAACAATGCTCTTCATGCGCATCATCAACTAAATTTTGCTCAAAACCCTAAACAAAATTAAAAATCAAATATTTCATAATCAGCATGGTCATATGGAAATGATCATACACAATTACATCTTCAAAATTCTGATATTCCTGTTGCAACCAATTCAGAATATTAAACTATGAATTTCCTTCAAGCCTATCCCTTTGATCTATGTTAAAACATTTCTTCCTTCCTCAAATCTAAATTTACAATTCTTCTCACCCTGAAGCAATATTTTCCATTCAGCCATCAATGTTCCAATCTTGTACTGTGAGATAATTTCAAGACTTTTCTCCCACTTTCCTTCATAAACTTCCACAAAATATGATTCCTTTGACCATTCTCCTTTCAACTACTCCATGGAAGTCTGATTTCTTCCATCTTCTATACATTTCTCTTCTTTTTGGCTGCAATTTTCTATTACATGAGCTTCCTCTTGTACTTGTTGTCCATCTTGTGCAGTTCTCTTATCACAATCAGCAATCTGATTTTTGTCCCAATTAATTCTTGGTTATGCATCAACCCCTTCATGACCTTTCAAAGCATAGCTCTGTTTTGTCCTTCCTCGAGAAATTTCTAAAAATTATTCTTCATGATTGTCTCCATAAGTTAGTCTCATCTTCCTGGCTGCATGAGATAATAATATCTCTTCTTCCTCGGGTCCTTGGCTGCTTCCTAGTCTTTGACTCTTTACATTTTTTTTCCATTGATAGAATTGTCTTGAGCTGCACTCTCCTTATTAGCTCTCCCTTTGCCATAATTCTACATCTTCAAGACATACATTGTCTCCTCCTTTGCCAATTTCCAATAGTTCTCAGTCATACAAACAATATTTAGGTAAACACTCAATAACAAAATGTACAACCAACAAATTATACTTCCCATCTTACTCTTATTTTCACAAAATTGTGAAATTTTGGTCTGATTTCTTCCATAACCTTCTTCAAGGTTGTCTTCATGACACAAGGTTGAAATTCCTTCTTCTAAAACAATCCTTTGAAATTGTCCAACTCCAAAATCAGCTACCTCTTGTTATCCCTTATAAGCATAGCCCTTTTCTTGGACTGTTTCTCCTTCCATTTTTTTCATTTGTTCATCTCCATTTTCTTGATCGTTAATACCTGCAATTTCACACTCGTGCAAACAATTAGTTTGAAATACATTACAATTTCCTTCTTCACTTGATGTCATCGACATCTCCTCTTTGTGTTGCTCCAAGAACTCCATCATCCCATCACTCTCATCATCATCCTCTCCTAGGATTGACCCTTCTTCAGGTTCACAAAGGCGAACTTCTTCTCTATGTTTACTTCTACTAGTTTTCTTTTCCTTCTTCATCCAAATCTTCATCTTTTGTATCAATTTCTTGGCAAAGAACCTCATAACAGGCCATTTGACTCTTTTCCTTACATTCACTCCATAAATTCAAATTCTCTCTAATCTCCTTTTATAGCAGTTGTTCCAAATGATTGAGTTGTGCCCTTAACTCAACCATCTCTCTATCAAATTATTCATCATCTACTTTCCTTCTGCCATATGTTCTGGCATCCTCTTTCCTCTTTCTATGGCTTGCTTCTAAGCCCTTCCTCTGACTATTTGGAGTCATTTTCACCTTTCCTCTTGTGAAATTTTCCATGTTCACTTGGGAGCTATACTAAAGCCTCTCTCTTGTAGCCAGTCTCAATTACTGCTACACAATCCTCTATCAAGCTTCCCTATTGTGCTTGGTCTCCTGGGATCACTTGGTTCTCTTTCCTCTAGAACCCTTTTTTAGCATTCTCTTGCTCTTCTTTGGCTTCTGCACTTCTTCTCCCTTTCTTCTTCTTCTGACTGTATGGCTGCTACAATCCCTTGTTTTCTACTACCTGCATATACACATCAGTATTCATCAAAATTCACCACTTAACAAGACCTTTTTTCCATGATCTTGTCTTTTTCTCACTCTTATCTTAGATGGAATGATCTCAAGTTATACTTCTCCTCAATCTTCAGGTACCTTCTGCTAACTTTCCTCTGCAAGTCACTACACTCTTCTACAATTCCACTGTTGGACATTCACTTCTGTGCTAAACATTTAATATCCATGTACAGGTTTCACTTATGTTGCCTCAAATAGAATTATAGGCTCTGTCCCCAGTTTAAATATCTCCCTCTATGAATATTGTTGTATTATTTCCACTGTCTTGGTCTTATTTAAACCTCCAACATACAAAAATACATGTCCCTCAATTTCAAAATGAGTTGAATTGAGCCTCCTTGATCATATTTTAGAGAAAAACTTACTTTGATACCAAAAATGATGCAACCATATGGCCGCAAATACTCAATGTGCAGACTCAAAACTTAGTCTGCCCAGATCCCAAGATTTATTCTAACTTAAAGTGTGCTTTAACTTTTAAACACACCCCGCATACTTTCATTATATCTCTTATGGATATTTTTGAATCCATTTTCAATTATCAAAACCAAATATGTGGCATTTAGAAATAAAACCCAAATACCTTACCTCATCGCCCTTTTCCACTTTTTCACATGACTGATACATGTTTACCGATATTCTCCATGTTTTCTTATCACCATATCGCAAATTTAAGCTTCATCACAAATCGGCCCATCGCAATATCGCAAATTTAGGATTCATTGCAAATCGCCCATCAAAATATCACAAATTTAAAACTTTAAACTCATCACGCATCGCATAAAACATATATCGCAATGTTTGCGATTTTTCAAATCACAGTGAATACCTTATCGCATGTTGCACATTTTCACAAATATAAATAACAAGTTTCTTTCACCCAATTGTGATATGCGAAGAAAATCTTCAGATGACACGTGGCTCCTTATCGCAGTCTCCAGATCCTTTAACGACCTCATTGCTCCAGTTGCGATATGGCTTCCCGACCGTCCATATTCCACTGTAATTCTATGATGTGATCTTGACCGTTCACCTTCCACTTCATTTCTATGATAGGATCTTAACTATCCATCGCTCTCGCTTCAGATTTGTGATATGATCTCATCCGTCCATCCAACCTGCTTCATTTATGCGATCTAATCTCGACCATCCATTCCACCTTCATGATTTTTTTTATTCTCTGAGACTAATATGCTTCCACTGCAACCTGACTGTGGCGTCTTTCCATCAAAGGCCTGTCTATACTCTGTTTCACCCAGCACTCCAATTCTTCGCTGGACTTTCTCTGATTTTCTTCAATTTCTCAGTTTCTTAGACACGATCCACAAGTTCAACTAATAAATCCTTGAAGGATCTAACCAAATTTCGATCCGTCCAAAAGCGTGCAATTTAAATTGTGTTTAACCTAGACTATGAGAAATTTGTTTCTCCGTCACGACTCTAATGCGAGATGCAAGAGACTAACATAAAATAGAAACCACATTTTACAGTATTAACAACCATAGAAACTAAACCCCAAAACGTAACTCACAGAGGTTCGTTATGTAGATCATTTGATCATATAATAGATCAATTATCTTAATCAATCTCATCTCTGGCTCAGGGATTCCAATTAGAAATTCAATTAAAAAGGTTTCCTTACTACTTCCAAACCTATATATAAAGCTTTATTCATCCATAATATAACCTTTCTCATAAATTATAACAGGAATTAACATCACATGTAAAAACTAATATGCAGAGGTCTAATTCGCACTCACAAATAGAGAATTTTCATTAAATCTCACAAACATACATAAGTTATACAAAGCTTCCACATAGCCTGCGTAGGCCTAATCTCATTCCTTTGGCCCTTCTGAGTCTTCAGCCTTAATTGGCCTTTGCACACTTCCTATCACACCAACCTCACTCTATCTTCTTCCTATATAATCCCCCCTCGAATGCCTTCAAGGCATATCATATTTACAATGAAATAATTATGAACTAATTTCAGTTCAGATCCTATAAAATCTCCTCACCAAACTCCTAAAATCCCTAACTCAATTTCCAAGAGATATTTCAGCTCCATAAAATATGCATGAAACTTGTAACACTTATGATCTCAAATGTTCTCACACATTCGAGAACAATCACAAATTAATCACCATTTTAATCAATTAAACATTTGGGAATCTTTCCCTTCATAAAATAAACCTTCCCCTTAGGTTTCTTCAAAAATGAATTTATAAAATAGGATGCTCCTGCATCAGCTTGACCCTATCTACATTGAATAATATCCATATCTTCAACCTAGAAACTTCTATAGGTAGAAGCTTCTCCTCCATTTGAGGAAACATTGCAAGAAAGGATTCAGCAGGGTTTTCTTAGTCAAAAGCGTGCTGACAACGCAACGATAGAACTATAAACCTACCATCAGCACAGGTAGGCAACTAGAGAAGTGTGTTGACCTAGAAATTTAGGGTTTTAGCTAAGTTCATTCAATGACATTTCAAGGTAGATTTCTTTTATTATTTAGAGGATGTCTTTATGTATTTTTCTCAGGTTGATATAATGCATAGGATGGACCATAGAGAACTTCAGGATCATGGATGGTAAGTGCGCATAGTGACAAATTATTGTGTAATATATGCCTCATAAACTATGAAGACATAATGGGGAGTGATGGGTGAAATGATTTACGAACCAAGGCAAAGAACTCGAAATACCACCAGGAAACCTACCAAATAAAACATAACACAATATATGACATCTCTGATATTAATATGCCTAAAAACATGTGTATGGACTAGGCATCAAATAACACATGAACCCACAACATGGACGCAGCCATCCTCCTGAAAGAGATCACGGAAATAGATCCATGGCATGGACACAACCATTTGTATGGACAGTATCATGTGTACAATCATGAATACTCAATAACTCCACGTAGCTTGGATAATGAACAATGCAAACTTTGAAACGAGAATGGAAACGAGTACCCACTTTTTTTAGGTAGCAAAACATGGTTCGATTTTGAAAAGTTTTGATTCAGAATAATCTTAAATATTTTTAGCGTGTCTTTTACACATTAAATTTTCTTATGTAACAAGTATAGACATTATTTTTGACATGTTAGTGTTTTCATGTTGATTTTGAAAAGTGTCGATGCTAGCATCATCCCCCTTTTTTAGAAGACTTATTTTTTACTTAAACTTTTCTAATCAATTAAATGTCCATTATGTGGCCGCCAACTCTCGTTGACCCATCTCATATGGGCCTGCCATATTTTGTTTTGGGACCCAATATACTGAATTCAATCCTGGATCAGCTTTTGTGGGACCATAGATAATATCTGGATGTCTATAGTTGAAAGTCCCAGTTGAGGTCATTGGATGGAGCCTTTAGAACCTGATTGCTGACATAAAGTAGGCGGGCAGGTTGGAGAGAGAGTGTCCTTCTTGTGCTTGGCCCCACCACTTACTTCCCTTCAAAGAGATAGCTTTTGGGAAGCCTTATATATGTTCTGGGGAAAGGCCCCTCTTTGACGGGAAAACATTCTCCAAGCTTGATGTTACTTGCTTTCTTGAGGGGCTTTAGGCTTTAGGCCTTTGTTTAAGTGTTTTTCAAGTATTTGTTTTTCGTTTTTCTTTTATTTTATTTTTTGTAGTGAGATATTTGATTTTTTTCATTTTCAAAAAAACAAAAAAGGTCAAAATTTTAAAGTGTCAATCTTCTATCTAATTATACATTGTTAAATAATATTTCATTACACATGAAATAATTTCCACTAAAAAAGAAATAATTTTTAACAATTCACATAAAAATAAAATTTATGTGAATTTTTAACAATTCACATAAAAATAACTAACTCGGTCCAATGTAAGGCTAAGGGACAGACAGGATCAGCTGGTCTGGGCACACGCGGAAAATGGATCGTACTCCCCAAAATTCGGTTAATAATTTTTAATGAACAGAAAAGGATGGGGAGAAACAGAATGGTGGGACAAGCTGATCTGGAAACTAAAATGCCCAGCAAAAGCTAGATTATTCTTTTGGTGCATTTTAAAAAGAAAAATTCCTACCTGGGATTTGCTTCAAGCTAGGTACAAACAAGAGCCGGGGAGATGCTCTCTTTGCAAGTCGGATTCCGAGAATATAAGCCATATATTCCTCGCATGCCCTTTCGTCAAAACAGTCTGGGCAGAGGTCGGGAAACTCATAGGGAAAAGGATTGAATGGGAGGGGAGAAATGTTCAGGAGGTTTGGGAAAAATGGTGGCGCAACTACCCCGGTTGGAAAATGAGAAATATTCCTCCTATCATATGCTGGGGAATATGGATTGCAAGAAATCGGAGTATTTTCATGGAGAAGGAAACCACAGCTGAATCAATTGTAATTCAAAGTTCTGCTATCCTTGAAAGTATCCCAGATTCAGAGGAAGGAAGCAACACCAGGAAGATTAGGGAGGAACAGATCCGAGAAGGGATTCCATGGGCATATTTCGACGGAGCCTCACAGAACAACACAACAGGAGCAGGAATGATCATACATTTAAGCAAAACCAAGTCTTTAAAAGCATCTGTAGGGCTAGGCACAGGGACAAATAATTATGCAGAACTTTCAGCCTTAAAACTCCTTCTATGCTGGCTTATTCACAGGAAAATTTTTAAAGTTCAGATCTTTGGAGACTCTTTATCTGTTGTTAATTGGGTCAACGGACAAAGTAGATGTCACAGTTATATGCTTAGACCTTTGCTTGAAGAAATTATGTCCTTAAAGAGCTCTTTTAATGTATTTTCAATCGGTCATATCTACAGGGAGCGAAACGGTACAGCGGATACCCTTTCTAAAGAAGGTTTACAGCAAGCTATGGGCAGTTGGAAAGTAGTGGAAGAAGATCAGGGACAGATCCGTGTGTCGGATCAACCTCCATGCACTTAATTTCTATCATCCGTACAGTTAAATATTTTGTTCTGTTTGTTTTTTTTTTCATATGTTTTAGCATAAACAATTGGAACCTATGGTATTATGTTCTGAACTACTTGTTGGTGAAACATTGTCACAGTTTTTGAAATATGTCTTTTGCTATTTTCGTTTTGGGTTGCTTTCCTCTTAAGAGGAAGCCCAGAAAATAGTAAATGGACATACACAGTTGGATCACTTTATTTTGGCTTGTACTGAGTGCATAATGGGCTGAAAACGAAACTGATAATTCGTCCTTTCAGCTAACCTTAAGCCAGATTATGAGACACAGAAAGGTCTGTTCTTTTTGTAGCAGCTCTATGACTTCGTCATACAGCAAACGGAATGCCTTTGGCATATACTTGTAACTTTTTATGTTTAATGAAAAGTTCGCTTTTTTCCTTGGAAAATAAAAATAAAAACACATTTTGAATGTAGTAATAACTGAAAATATACACATTTTGCGTCTTTTTTGCTAAGACTCATGTCAAATAAACCAATTTTATAGGAAAAAGTAACAAAAAAAAGTATAAAAATTAGCATTTTTTGTTAATTTTATGTAAAAATTTAATAATAATTACATTTTTTTTCAAAAATTAAATGACTCACATAAAAATGAAGTGAAAATCACTTTATACAAATATTAAACATATAAAAACAATAATTGAATATTTATTTCTTCTCATAAAATGTCAGAGTCAAAAAATTACAAGTATAACTTATGAATAGTTACAAAAAATTAGCTTCATTTGGAAGCATAACTTAATCTTTAATCAATAATATCATGTAACCCAAACTCTTCATCTTCAGGAGTATCATTATCGTCCTCTTCCACAATATTTTCATCATTGGCTTTAGTTTCATCATTTTCCTCTTTCGATGGATCTTTGATGTCTGCGAACATCCCAAAGTATGCCTTTCCAATCATTCCATATAATGGTGGTTGAGGTTCTTTTGCTTCTTTTTCCACACGAGATTCATTAAAATCCCCTTTTCTCAAACCAACTTCTTGCATTTCATCTGGAAGAAATTGAAGAGCATTGATTCTTTGATGAATAAATTTGCATTGTATTGGGTATTTTTCAATGGAAATGCAATTTCTTCCTTTTTGTAAGCAACATGCTAGTGTTGTACCTAATCATCAAGTAAAAAGTAAAAAATTTAGTAATTTAGTATAAACGCAAAAAAAATTAAAAAAATAATAGTGAAATTCATTCTTATATAATAAAACTTACCTGAGCCTGAAAAATAAATCCAAAACCCTATCCCCTTCATTTGAACATAAATCTAAAATATGGTTAATCAATTATTGTGGTTTTTTATATATGTTAACTATCTCTCCTTTTGCTTCTTTATCTTCATATGTTATTTTTCTTAGAACAGCATCATAGACCAGTACTTGGCTATGATTCTAATTTCCATCTACTTGATTGAAAAGAATAGCCTTGTAGCTATCATCCATTTTCCAAATTTCAACATCAATGAACTCACAGTCACATATAATTGGTTGATTTTTTCCACAAATAATATTTGGCTTTTTCCTGTAACATGGAATAGTAAAATTTAAATTAACTTGTACATAAATAATTTTTTTAACATTAATCAAATATATAATTTCAACATCTTACCATGTAAGCTGCATCCTTGACTTTTCTTTTCCCTTGAAGCTTGATAATAACAACCCCAATTGTGTGTTTGAATTAAATGTCACAAATATCCAAAATGGTGATGTTGTGACATCTAGAAATCCCGCAACCACTTTACTAAATTCTTGATAAGTATAAGGGTCACTATCATATTCAATGTTTTGGATATTGAAACCATGAGGAATATCTGCAATAACTAGGGAATAATCACTTTTAGGTATGAGTTTTGCAATGTCTTCACAATCATCTGATATTATTTGATATTGGATAGTGTGGAGCCCATTCCAAATGAAATGATTAAGACTGGGATCAAGTTCAACATCACTAAGACGTTGTTTTCTTATCCTTTCCATTTTTATTTTTTCAATAAAGCTTCTAAAACTATCTGGTGCTCCATTTGCATCCTTCTTCATCTTTAATAAAATAAACAAAAGCAATGTATAAGTTATAAATTAAAAATATTATACATATGAATAAAAACGAATGTATGAATGAACATACCTTTTTAAACGCAAGATACAAATCTTTTAGCATTGATGTAGAACTTGAATCTGGGTAGTTGCATACAACATCATCCCAACTATCTTCATTCAACAATTTAACCATTTTTTCATGTATTCTCATATAAACCTTGTGAATGAATAAACGAAGTAAACAATGTTAAGATAGTGTTTCGTATAAAAAATAATACCAATAACAATATATTATATTTAACATAAACTTATAATAATAATAAAAAAGAAAAAATAACATACTTACTTTAGAAATTACTCAGACATTACATCCATTGATAATGCTTATGACTTTACACGAGATAATATTGTTTTGACAAGCTTATCATCCTTCACTCCTTGCATTGATCTCCAAGGTGTGATAGGCAAATCTTATAGAAGGAGCTTCATTTTAGGACCTGATTTACTGTTGGTACATATCAATGGTTTAGACTTTTTTACCTTCTGACTTTTGATGCCAACGTTCTCCCACAACTCAAAAATATGATCAATAAATTCCCATATCTCTCTAGTTCTAAATATTTCATAATTTACTCTGCCACCTTTTGAACTTTTTTTTTCTTCGATTTGATAACCGATTTCCATACAACATTCCTTCTAGAATGCATGATCAACCTTTGTCTTATCAACACCATTTTTTTCTTCAAATTCACTATGAATAAATCTGAACCTTTGGATGAAATTCATAGATATCCTATACTCATTATCTGAATTATGATCCCATGCCAATAACTTTGCTTATGTATCTGTTAAACCAGCATAAATGATACATTTCATTGTTTCAAAACGCGGGTTATTGGGATATTCCTCCATTAATTTCCTTTGAGCTTCTACAGAATGGTTGCCCCCAAGTACATAATATTTGTATTCAAAACATTTTGACTTCTCAAATGATTCTTTGTTAGGAACCTGACTTGGATGAACAAGAATAACATAATCAACCACATGTGCAAAACAGTTGTACCTCATCAATGTTTTCAAATTGTGAACATGCAAGTGGTGTGGCTTTCTAATTTTATATTTGAATTGTCATTCATCTCACTTGTAGACTTGAATGACATTAAGTTGGAATGACCGACCACCCTCAATTAAATTTTTCTTCGCCAAATGAGGTCGAATGGAATTTTCTTTTTTTTCATAATTCCATCCTCTAAATCAACTCCTGGCGTAATGATTTCCCTGCTTGCTTTGGATTTTTCACTAGGCCCTTCATTTTTGTCCATGATTTTTTTAGAATGAACAATTTTTTGTTTCTTCCTCCTATTGCTTATGATATTTTCTTGAACTGAAATAATATCTTCATCATCAACTATAAGGGAGACATTCCTGGGAATTCTTGTTTTTTTTTTTTTTTTATGGCTCTTCTCCTTTCTAACATCAGTTCTAATCTAATCCTGAGATATGGAAACACATTATTCATCTTCAAATTCACCTTCCCCTTCAGCTTCAACTTCAAATTCCTCATTTTGAAAAGTAACATGTCTGTCTTTACTAGATTTATCCCTTTGATACAATCTTGTAGCATCATGAAGTTTTTTTTTTTGCTTCTTTCCCATATCTTTTGCTTCATTTTCATGGAAAATGGAGACTAAATTCATAATATCTCGCTCTATATAATAGATTCCCCCCAACATAGTTGAAATGCCCTCAGAAAAATCCTGTAAAACAAAATATAATATGTCATTATTAACTAAGTTATTAAAAATACAATGATACAATTTGAATAACACATAACAGATAAGTGTAAATAAAAATACTTACAATATTTTGTGCAATATTTTGTACAATTTGTTTGCATATCTTTGAAAAATCTTCTCCCATGTTATACATCGACAATGTAAAATGATATCTATACTTATCATGTCACTTGGGTGGTTTTGATAGTATATAAACACTTTCAATATTTGGAAGAATATATAGGTCTAATACTTTTCCCACCAGATCATAACTTTCAGCATCAAAATTCTTACTAGAATATAGATATAATTGCAGAGATTCGTCTTCTATATCTTTCAAAACCATGCATATTTTGAACAATTCACCTATGTTGATTTCTTCCAATATGAAACCAACTTATTTTCTTTTGTGGACGCATCTCCCACATTTTCAGTAATTAACTGAGGTTTATTTCATCCAGCAATTTTTTTTTAAGGCCCGCCTGTAGCTTTAGATGATGCAAATGTTGACATGGATCCAGAAATATTGACGGAAACCTTCCTTGATATATTGTAAATATATATATATATATATATATATATATATATATATATATATATATATATATATATATATATATATATAAATTACTAAATCACAAAAACAAATATCTTACGTAAACAAAATTAAAACCTTTTTTTAAAGAAAATGATATTTTTATACATTTTTTCCCCAACAAAAACTCTAAAACAATTTTTTTTTTACATGTCATTTACCCAACCCCCCTAAAAAAATTTAAAAAAAAAAAAAACTAATTTAAAACAAGTTGTTTAAAAAAATGTTAATTTTTTTTTATATTATCTCCCCAACCCCACTAATATATATATATATATATATATATATATAGATTCCCAAAGGGTCGATTCTTTGTTTAAAAAAATGTTAATTTTTTTTTATATTATATACAACCCATATATATATATATATATATATATATATATATATATATATATATATATATATATATTCCCAAAGGGTCGATTCTGAGAATCGTCCCTTTGGCCATTTAAAAAAAAAAGAAAACAAATTTATATGCTTAGAATCGGCTCCTTGGCCATATATATATATATATTCCCAAAGGGTTGATTCTGAGAATCGTCCCTTTGGCCATTTAAAAAAAAAGAAAACAAATTTATATGCTTAGAATCGGCTCCTTGGCCATATATATATATATATATATATATATATATATATATATATATATGCCCAAAGGATCAATTTGAGAATCCACCCCTTGGCCATATCCAAAAAAAAAAAAAAAAATTATATGTGCAAGGGGTCGATTCTTATAATCGGCCTCCCTGCCTTGGGTATCCTCGAGCTCGAGCGTTCTCCTGCAGCACAGCGCCCACGACGTCGTGCTGCAGGTGGACGGGCCCACAGGGCTACGTCCGCCCAAACCTGAGGGTCACCACCTCGGGCTTGGGCAGACGTCACCCCATGGGCGCATCCACCTACAGTACAGCACCCATAGTGCTCGTGCTGTGAGCGGGCGCGCCCACGCTACGGCGTCCGCCCGAGCCCAAGGAGATGGCCCCCCTACCTAGGCTCGGGTGAACACCACCTCATGGGCGCGTCCACCCGCAACACGGCGCCCTAGCCCAAGTGGGTGTGCCCACCGGCCCCCTAGGCATGCCCACTTGGACTTGATCAGCCATGTGCTACCCCGGGCGAGCCCACAGATAATGGGCATATTAATTTTTTAAATTTTTAGATACACAAAAAAAAAAAAAAAAGTTTTCTACCTAAAATAATTAATGGAAAAAGCTGGCAAATTTTTAACGGAAATAAATAACTTGAATTTAATTAATTTTAACAGCTTACTAATTTCGGAATAATAGAAACAAAACTAACCTTACAAAAGCAAAAATCTCTCATTGACAATGTTGCTCTGCTAGAAAATCGCTCCAAGCTTTTAAACAAACCTCGAGAAATCTTGACATCACGTGTGGAATAGTGAAATTGACTTTTCTTATAAATAAGAAACAACGGAATTGTTTACGGTGTGGTGAATGTGGGATAAAAAACATTGATGAATATTATAAAAATAAAATTTATAATGTAGTCAAAGTTATATAATTTAATTAAAATTAATTTTGTTTGAATACAATTATTAAGAGAAAATTTTCTAGGGAATTTAATTGAAAAATTTGGTCCATATTATGAGAATATTTTAATAACTAATTTTCAAATAAATCGTTTAAATAAAATTTGGAGGGACATACTTAAGCAAAACATTTCAGCGAAAATTTTTGGAGGGAATTTCTCATTGTTTCAGCTATATATTATCATTGTGAGAGATATCATTTGCATCATTCACCATTTCTTGTTTGAGTGTTATGGATTCCTCTGATAGTGAAGTTTCGTTTTATGAACCATCAATATCTTCGTCATGTAACAATTATATCCATATTGATGAATATAATGAGAGAAGTAGTGACAAAATGACTTGTGGGTATTTTCAAATGAATAGAGATCCTAAATGTCGACTTATTCCTAATCCTATGTACTATGAGAGCAACAACGACAAATGGAAAGATGAATAATTTCCAAAAACTAGAAACTCACATTTTCTACTTACTCCTAATCCTAAGGACTTTGAGAGAAATAGTGATGATTGGCAGGATGACAAATTTTCAGTGGATAGAGAGCCACAATTTCCACTTAGTCCTAATCCTAAGGATTATGAAATAAATAGTGATGAATGGTCAGATGACAAATTTTCAGTAGATAGAGAGTCATAGTTTCCACTTAGACCTAATCCTAAATATTATGAGAACAATAACGATTAATGCCAGGATGAAAAAATTTCAGTGGATAGAGAGTCACATTTGTAACTTACTTCTAATCCTAAGGATTGTGAGAGCACTAGTGATGAATGGCGGGATGAAAAAATTTCAGTAAATAAAGCGTCGCATTTTACAGTTACTCCTAACCCTATGGACTTTGAGAGTAGCAGTGATGAAGAGAGGAATGAATAAAATCCAATAAATCGAGAGTCTCAATTTCCACTTACTCCTAATCATATGGACTATGGTAGTAGTAGTCACGAAGGTCGGGATGAATAATTTCTAATACATCAAGAGTCGCAATTTCCACATAGTCCTAATCCTATGAACATTGAGAGCGACAGTGATGAAGGGAAAAATAAAGATGGTGAAGAATATCCTCCAATTCAGTATTTCAAAACTACAGATGATGGTATTGAAATTTTTCATGTCATCGAAGATGGTAATGAATATTTTTCAAACAATGATGGTGGTAATTTTCCTAACTATATTGCAAATGATCATAGTAAGAATAGTATTCCTCCTAACGATCATGGAAATTCTTTTCATATGTAGATATGTTGCCAGCAAATATTGTTTCTAGGAGTAGTAGACCTTTTCATATCAATCCAAGATGTTCTAGTTATACAAGGGGTAGAGTAGTATATCTCACGAGAAGAAGTTCTATCAGTGAGCTCATTTCAAGTGATTGTTGTGAAAAGGATTTCTTGAAACACATGGATTTCAAATTTTCTTTAGAGAAAAGGAAGAACTATTTGTCAATGAATAAAAGCATGAAAAATTCATATTTAGTGGGGTGCATGCAATCTGCACTGGCAGATTATGATTATTGTATTGGGTCTTTATTTCTCTGTAGAAAGGCTTTCAAAATGCTTCATTCAATTGGAAATTTTTCGTTTATCAAGAATCCAAGATAATTTGGAAAAGGATCCTACATATTATTCAAAAGTTCTTCATAAACCAGAGTTTGGGCCACTAGAAAACACTGCAATGTCATGGCTACAATACTTCTTTTCAAAACATGGAGAGTGTATGCCAAATAGAGATACAATACATATTCCAGATAATTTCTCAAGACGATAAATATACAACTTATACAAGGAATATGCAGAAGGTGTTGAAGGAAATGGTCGTTTTATTACATATCAATATTTAGTGCAGATATGGAGGAGAGAATTCAACAATGTTCGTATTCCTAAGAAGACAAGGATGGGGGTTTGTAGTCATGTGCTTCTCTAAAATAAAAAAGGGATAAATGTAAAGGATCTGAAAGAGGTAAGCATTCATAACATTATTATTTTAAATTGTATAGTGATCAACTATGAAAATTCATTTATTAATACATTTATTTTATGTTATGTGTAGATTCCATTGTTAAAGCCCTTCAAGAGCATCACAAACAAAAAACAAGTTAAAGAAAAAATGTGTACAAGCATCGAAAGAAGTGTTATGATAATCAAAATAAATCTTTGGGTTTGATAATTGATGGTATGGACCAGAAGAAAACACTTCTACCACATTTTGTTCGTACACCAAAAAATTTGCAAGAGGAAAATTTTATCCAGTTTCACTTGGTCGGTTGTACGGTCTTCAATGGGAAAATGTCGCCAAGAGTTTACTTCACTACTCCAAATATTCATAATGATGGAAATATGACAATAACCATAATTCATGATGTGCTTTCTCATTGAGGTGGTAATCTTCCTGAAATTTTTATATACAATAATACAACACTTTTCGTGAAAATAAAAATCAGATTGTTTTTGGATATATAAACATGCTTGTTGAATTGAGAATTTTTCATACGGTAAACGTTGGTTTCCTTATTTTTGGGCACACTCACGACCATATTGATCATATGTTCAGTCATTTTTCAGTAACATTGAGGAGGAAGAATTTTGGGAACTTGCCATCATTAATTTAATGTATTAAGAAATCATATATGCCAGAGCCTATTTTTCATGTGTTAGAAGAAATTGTTGACATGCGAAGGTTTATTCTCGGATTGTGTGGTCAAGAGAAATTCATTGAACAACTTAATGACTAGCTTCCAACTTCAATTTTGTATCAAACAAATTGATGGGAAAACACTTATATGGGGCAAGAATTATTCAACAACTGCAAAATGGGCACCATCATCAGGTTTGGAATTTTTGAAGTTCATTCCAGATCATCCAATATTTGTGTCAAATATATTTGTATTACAATTAGTTGGTGAAGTTCATAATGCACGAAGGAAAAAGAGAGATATAGATTATTCTGAATGCCCGAAAGAAATTAAAAAAACCATTAGATATAAAGATGAGTACTTTGATGTTGCTAATTCAGTTTGGTGGGAGTCATTTTTCAATGATCAGAGCAATATCCTTTCAAGACTAGAAAATGAAGATATGCTTTTGAATATTCCATTTATTTTGCCACAAAATGTGTCAAATGAGCAAGAGGAAACAAACATTCTTGAACAACAACAATCACATGGTATTATTAATTCTACACAGGCGGAGGAAAGAGAAATGTATATTTGTTCCAAAATATCTCATGCAAAACGTGAAGCCATGGAAGACCTTTACAGAGGTTCAGTACAGGATATTAAGGAGGGCTTCATGATCGCAGTCTTAGCACATGAAGATCCACATGGCTATCCATTCTGGGTTGCCAAGGCTATAAAGGTTAATACAAAAAAATGAGGATGTTACAGGTGTTGAAGTACATTGGTATGCCACACACACACACCCATTCAATGGTGTGTACAAGCCAGAGATGATAGTTGATAAAAAAAGTTGGCGGAAAGAGAAAAATAAAGGGTACAGATATAAATTGTCACAACACAGATCTCTTAAAATTGGAGAAGTTGACATACTTGTTTATGACTTCAATCTAAAAAAGAGAGGAACTCTTCGCTCCAGGACGATAGATATTCTTAGGAGGTTTCTACCACAAGAAACAGTGTTGAGATGGCATTCTGCTGAACCAAGTTGTAGATCTACAAGAATTTTGAAACCTCAAGTGGTGGGCATGCATGTTGACTAAGATGGGGCACTAGTTGATGAAAGAGAAGAATATGGAACGTCTCCATCTGCATCGAGTCATTCATCTGAAGATGTGAATTCTGATGGTGTGCAAGAAAACATCAGTTATTTTGAATAATTGTGTAAGACAAATGATATAAATTATGTTTGCATTGAGAAATGAAAATGATATTTTAAGTTATGAGTCATTTTTATGTTTTTTGGATTATATGTTTTAATTATGATGAATTCATTTGTCTAAAATATTGACAATGCAGCAATAAATTGGAGAAATAAATTATGTTTCATTGGGTTATTCTATTCATATAATTTTTTCATAATATCATGGTTGAAATATTTTGAAAAGTTAATATTTTTTAATTCTATGGGTGAAAATTTGTGAAATATATTTTATCTTTAACATTATGGTTGAAAACAATTAGAATTTTAGAGATTGTTAGTGTCATGATATTATATGTTAAATGACATGTATAAAAATGATTATAATTTTAATGTGTTTGAAATCTCATTATTTTGTATTTAACGCCATTACTAAAAATAGGTTGAAATTGTACCCGGAAAATAAAAATGGTATTCTAGCACCAACCATTGTCTGTTTTTTCCATTTTTTTGGCGCATGAAAATTTCTTTTACTGCCTGTTGAAGCCTCGAAAATCATTGCTTCAAACATCGGGGGATAACCACCCGGTCGGGACCTTAGGACATCTCCTTTTTCGTTTGGGATGGTGCCTTCGACTAGATTTATAGGACCATTTTCCTACTAATTTAAATGGGTTGGTAATGGAATGGTTGAATGAAGGGAAAATGGGACTAAATGAATGAAATTAAAATACTAACTAATCTAATTTAATACTGATAAAATAACTCTAAAACTAACTCGGGCATCAAATGTGAATACAATTTTAAATTGTTTCAATTAATCAATAACCATGAAAATGTATTACAGCTTAATTGAAATGTGCAGCAACAAATAAAGATAATTCTGTTTAAGAAATTAAACAGATTTATAATAACATATTGCATTCATCATTGATATATCATTTGCATATACTATAAAAGATAAATATTTCCAATATACTCAGAAATGATATATATATAAATAAATATTGTGAAACGAAGTACATATGAACTATAGAAATTTAAAAGAGAATATCATATAACAAAAGTAACTAACAGTGAATAGATAGAAATACCATATCCATCTTGAGACTTTCAAATGAAATCTGATATTCTAATCCAACAATTCCAATGTAAAATCAACTCCAAGGTACAGAAATGCAATTCTTAAAGATAATTCCGCACAGAATCACCAGATGTGATCCTTTATAAAATAATATAGGAGTAAATGGAGTACAGAAATGTAATCCCCAAGTCAAAAATACTATAAATTAAGGACCCCTTTCTAAATGTATGAAATGGGTTTAAATAGGTACTTAACAAAACAAAATAACTAAAACTATTCCTATAATCTATCTAATATCAAAAAATCTAGAATAGAAATGCGATCTTGTAGTAGACTGGCTCATTGATCATCAGTTGAGGTGGAAGTGCGAAGGTGGCAAATTTTTAGCATCTCCTTTACTTCTTCAGGATGACTAAGCTTTGAATGTAACCGCCCTGTATATGTGGCATCTGAGAACTTGGGAATGATGCAATCAATATCATTTGAGAGAAATTTAATTGCAGTTTGTTGACTATGTGGCTTAATGAGATAAGTCCACATTGAATCCCATGATATTCCTTGTAACTGGCCAATTTGCTAAGTTTTATTACTGATCTCTTGTTTCCATCTAAGACCAGTCTCTTTTACTTTGGGTAACTGGACAGGATTACAATCTGTAATTAAATTGATTGCATATAAATTATCATTTACCATTTGTGTCACATTATTCATTATCCCCTTAGCTCTGGACGTGGCCCTCTCTGCTCTGATCAAGCGATGTTTCCATTCTGAAAAGAAAATCTCTTTATGCCTTTCCATAATTTTTGGAAGATCTGCTCTTTTCCCTGACTCTGAATCCTGCCATAAAAGAAAATCGGAGATATTTTCTTCAACTTCATCAAATTCAAACCTAAGAGTAACTCCCTCATCTATAAGGGAAGATGTTAGCTCACAGTGAGACTCTGCTTCTGCAATATTTAGACAAAATTCATTTAACTGTTGGGACATCAATTTGTTTGTCTCCAAAGCTTCATTTTTAAATTGATCCAGAGTGGGATAATTCTTGAATTTTTCTAACTTAGATTGAAATATTTTTTCTTGTTCAATCTTGAGTGTCTGTTCATTTTGCAGAAGGGTTTGTAACTTTACAATCTCCTGATTAAGTTGTTGTTGTTTTTCAAGGGTCTGCTGATCAATATTTCCTTTTTTAATAGCCATTTTTTCTTCTAATTGCTTAGTTCTGAGTTCTGCATCCTGTAATCACTGCTCCAACTGAATAATCTTTTGTTAATCTCCTGCAACCTGTTCTTCAAAAATAGCAATTTGCACATCCTTTTGTTTTACCAGTTGTGTAACTTCGAAAGCTTTATCTATAGTGGCAGCACTATAGGCACCTGCATACTGAGACAATTTGGTGAGATCCTCAGATGGATCCACCTCAGCATTTTTATAAACAATATTTAGAAATTCCCCCTGTGATGCCAAAAGTGCATCTTGATCCGTTCTCCTCATTTTCCTTTGTTTTCTCACCACAGCCCTATGTTTAGGACTGTAGAATATATCTAAAGGAGCTATTTCTTCTATCTTTAGCATAATTTCTCCTCTGGTGTTTTCAGGAATGATTTCTACATCCTGATCTTTGGGATTATCAACTTGAGGAGTGTTTTGTTGTCCTATCTGCTGGGCAAATTTTTGATATTAGCTCAGCAAATGAGGAGAAACAACCAGTTCAGTATCTACTTGTCCTCCAAGTTGAGAACCTACATTATTGTTTATATCATTCTTGGGTGCCTATTCAGTGTTTTTACTTTATGTGCTTCCTTTCTCAATATGTACATGGGCATCAGTACCCGTGCTCTCTTTTTCTGTTTGAACTAAAGGCTTTTGTGTATCTTTTTGAGTAGTTGTTTCTGTCTTGGCAGTGTCAACTTTGCTGTTGTCATCCTTTTTTCCTAGAACAGGATCAGCTCTTGTTACTTCTTTACCATAAGTACTTCCTTCTTCTTTCCGTTGTGATGCTTTCTCCTGTGTGGGAGCTCTCAACTGATCAAGAGGCACTTTAAGTAACCTTGGGCTTCTAAAAAACAAAAAAAATTTCATGTCCTCGGCTTGCAACTTGGACTTGGCTAAATCAAAAACTTGGGATATATCATCCACGGAAACAAATAAATCATCAAAAATGTTTGGTTTATGTTCGAACCAAGCAATCGAAACAGAGGTAGTAAAATCATACGCCACTTTCCTTGGGTCGTATTGCCTTCCAGGAATTTTTGAAAGTTTAAAATCAGAGATCTCACCAACTTCTTTTTCAGCATGAGCGAAACTATTAAGAGTATAGTCACCACACTTAAAAGGGAAGGTAGGCCACATAAGCTTTTTATTGATTTTCAAAATTCTAGACATTCCTTCTACTGTCAATTGATAGGAAATCTCCTGAGCTAACAGCTTATCTGGAACGTATAGGGGAAGGATATGTGGTTCAAAAATACTCTCAAAAATCCTGATATAGGTGAATTTTTCTTCCCCGAGCCAATCTCCGATAGAGGACAAATCAATCTTGGCTTTATTGGAAAGTCTAGGAGGGAAATGGCCAAAAATGGTTTGGTAAATTGGAATGAGAAAACCATGGCAGACTCTATAAACATGATGTTTGAAATGTTCCTTCCATAAGAATTTGTGATACACATGAATAGGGACAGGTTCTTTTGGAGTCCACTTCCAACCTAGCATGGGGAATTCAAAATTAAATCAGAGGGCATCTAAGATATAAGCACAAAAATGGAAAGGGGTGGAATTCCCTGAATTCTTGTCTCTTATGTACTCAAGAATTCGATTGACTATCTTATCAGAAAAAATGACATCCCAATCCATAATTTCAGAGCTAATAGTAGAATGAATTAACAGGACCATTTGAATAGAAAACCTAGCAGAGTTATCGTTTTTGAACAACCTACACATCATCGTTGTGGCATAACAATATGGAGGCGAGAGAGACTCCACAGAGTACATACCTGATGCCTCCTGCTTATGCTTCTCAGGGTTATTCCTCCATTCTTTGATTGGCTCTGCCTGGTTTGGATGTTCTGCAGCATATTCCTTAAGGAAGTCTTTGTTGTAAATATTTTGTGGGTTGGGGAGGTGGTACATTGCTTTAATATCTTTTTCCCTGAATGACCCGAACATTGATCCAGAAGCAGAAACAGAATTCCTATTTTGAACGGTCATATTGTCAATGACCCATCTGATAACATCATAGTAGGGAAAAATGTTTGCCCGGGCAGCAACTCGGTGTAAAAATGAATTTTCCAATGCACTGAGTTGAGTTTCAGAGTCAGAGTTTGAATCTTCTTCACCGGGAACAGTTTCCTTAGGCACAATAACCCTAGGTTTCTCTTTTTCAATAAAATTGTATACATTCTCCCATGTCATCTTCCCCAGTCCTTGACAGGAGGTGTCTGTGACTAGCTTGAGCCTCGTCGATTTCTTCTTGGGCGGCATGGTTAATACCGGGGCTTTTGCAACAAAAGAAGCTTTATATTTTTTGCTTCTCTTTGACATTTCAGTGTCGGGCAAATTCTCTCTGTTTCTGTGAATGAAAAGATTCCAATTTTTGTTCTACAATTCAAATGAATGCCTTCAGCTGAAATAAAATACAATAATGAGAACAGCTATCCAAAGATATGTTTATTTAATTACTATATAATCTCTCTGTATTTACAAAATAAATGCTCTCCAAGGGGTCACATTCATGCATTGAAAACAAAATAACCCATGATCTTTTGTCTAATTTTCAATTAATGGTGTCGTACAATCGGAGATCGGTACATCTTTGGAATAAATGTTAAAATTCACTTTTGATTCTTTGTGATGCGATGAATAAATATAAATGTGAAGTAACAATCACATCGCAAGTCTTCAATGGTGTGCAAAATAATATAACATAATTTATGCTGATTTTCCGACTGCGACAATCGCATCGCAATTTGTTTGAAAGGAAATGCGACAATGCTTTGCTACCAAATCCCAATCGCATCGGAGATTTAAAATGAAATGGAACGTTTAATACTATCTCCGAAAATGCGATTGCGATTGAGCGCAATCACATCGGAATTTACAATGAAAGGAATGCAATGTTTAACTTTCTTCCGAAACGCGATTGCGATAAATTGCATCGCATCGGTCATAGATAGAAAAATGCAATACTTAACACTAATCCGAAATGCGATTGCAATTAATCGTGATCGCATCGGAACTTTTCAAAGCAAAAACAACTTCTTAAAATAACTTCTCTGAATTTCCGATTGCGATTACTATTCATCTTAACATAGTATAAAGTCTTTCTAATATGTTCAAATATGTTAAAAAGGTCTTCTAACTTATCGGATCGGAAAGTTTTTTAAAGTTTGTACACTTTGTGAATAAAAATGTGATATGCATCCTTTTATCCATGGATATTTTATTTCTATTTAGGGAAAAAGATATATAAAAAGGGGACCTATTTTTAAATGAAATTTTATTCTAAAATTTAAAAATGGGGAGAATTGTTGTATAGTATAACAATTGGCGATTCACTGGAAGAAACAGTTATCTCTGAAAAAATGAAATGAATACTATATTTCTAGTAAGTAAAAATTTCTAAAGATAATGAAAACTTTTCTTAAGATAATGCAAATAAAATCTAACTGTGAAAAGAGAATAAAAATCACTTACAATTTCTTTCTAATTCTTCAAGGATAAAAACATTTTTGGGTTATCTCAAGCTTTGATTGGTTGATAATAATAAAGTAAGTGGATTTTCTCAAGTTTAGCTTATGTAATATACTCCATTATCATAGGTATTGCCTCTGCTGCCAACAAACTTTCATAGTCTCGACAGGGTTACCTTTTAACCATCAACCATTCATTGTCCCATCCAATTAAAATTATGACTCTTTAAAAATAAATTCATAAGACATATTTTCTCATATTTTTTGTCTTTTTATTTATTTTTCTTAATTTAAGAGCCATTGTTCTGGTTTGGTAGCCAGTTATTAACAATGCCATTCACTAGTTGTAATTAAACTGAACAAGCTAGCTCGTGATGAGACCCCTTGTCTTAATTTATAAGCCATTACCCTGTTTTGGTATGCAGTATTGGTAATGTCAGTTTCATTACTTCTTATGATCATGGTAAGCAGGCTCGTGATGAGACCTCTTATCTCCTAAATTAGGTCATACAATTTCTTTAAAATTACATTCTAAAAAATCACAATCGAAATGGATGGGGTGAAATAGTTGTATCCTTAAGAATAAATGGATGACAATTCTCAGAGTTTTTTTTGTTTGCCAAAGCTTGAAAAAGACTTTACTTTTTAAATATAACCTTTCTCTGCTTAATAAACTTATAATGATTTACATTTTCCTCAAAGTTTCATAAGATCATGCAAATGTTTTAAACAAATTTTCAAAGTTTAACATTTTATTTTAAATTATCTAAAATTGTAATCAATTCCCTAAAAATTCTTATTTACTTAAAATAAGTATTTATAACATTCTTTTCAAGACAACTTTCTAATAGTAAGAATTCAATCAAAGACTTTTAACAACCTTTATTTACAAAAATAAATAAAAATTTGTAGAAAGGAATATGTACAAGTAAGAAGGGGTTACCTCCTTATGAAAAGAATTTCTTTAAGACAAGCCCATTTACAGGAAGAGATTCTCTCTTTCCTATTAAATCTTGAAGTATGAATGTATATGAGCCTATCTTTTCAGCAATCTGAAATGGTCCAAGCCACATTTTCTGAAATTTGGTATGCTTACCTTTTTCTTCATGTGCTTTATCCCATTTCAAAACAAGATCACCAATTGACAAATTTTTTGAGCCGGTGGAATTTGAATCAAAAGAAGATTTAACAAGCTGTTGATGTTTTTCATGAACACTTATTGCTTTCTCTCTATCCTCTTCTAATTTTAGGATTTGATCAAATCTCAATTGAATGGATGAGGAAGGATTTTCTTCAATGAATTGCACTAGGGCTAATGATGGAAGAGCTAGATTTGATGGTATTACAACTTCTTTACCATAAACTAAATTGAAAGGTGAAGTTCCAATAGAAGCTTTAAGAGTAATACGATCAACCCATAATGCAAAGATTAAAGACTTGTGCCATTTCTTTTGGCTTTGATCAATAGTTCTTTTAATGATTTTGAGGAGATTTTTGTTAGTGGATTCAGCTAAACCATTACCTTGTGGATAATAGTTTGCTGAATATTTCAATTTAAAACCTCTCTTAATTGCAAATTCCACTATACTATTACCAGAAAAATAAGATGCATTGTCAAAGACCAGAGCGTTAGGTACACCAAACCTGGTAATGATGAATTGATCGATGAAATCAATAATTGCGTCAGAGTTGCCTACCTTTAGAGGAATTGCTTCTACCCACTTTGTGAAGTAATATGTTGCTGTGAGAATGTATTTGTGTTGTTTGGAAGAATGAGGAACTATCTCACCAATAATATCAAGCCCCCATAGCTCGAATGGTTGTTCAATGTTTACTAGTTGCAAAGGAAAAGCTAGCTTCCTCTGTCTTCCACTAGCAGTTTGGAAATTTTTTCATTTTCTCACATAATCATGTGTATCTTTAAAAAGGGTAGGCCAATAATACCCAGCATGAATAATTTTTTGGGTTGTGGCATCGCCTCCAAAATGACCTCCTGCTGGTCCATCATGTAATTCTTGAATAGCATTCTTTGGATCTTGATTTTCTGGTATATTATAAGCTCCTGCTAATAATCTGCAAAAACCTTGTCCTCTAACAATCTTTGTTGGTTTAATGTCAATATCATATTCTTGCAAAGATGTCACCCAATTAGCCCTTTTTTCTCCTACTTCTCTTTGAATTACTAATTTTCTTACTGCTGAGAAAGGAACAATCACTTTTGTGTGTGTTTTTAAGAGAAAAGGCCTGAAATTCTTGATTGACTTAAATACAACAAAAGCTTGTTTTTCAACATCAGAATAATTCAGCTCAGCTCCTTGCCAATTTGAGCTAAAGAAATAAATCGGTGCTTCGATTTTTTGATCATTGAGCTGTGTTAAAACAGCAGCATAAGAAGTTTCGGTTGCCAAAGTATACAGAATAAAATCATTGGAAATTTTGGGAGTATTCAATGCAGGTGCATCAATGATTGCCTTCTTGATTGCTTCAAAGGCTTCTTTTTCTTTATAACCCCATTTGAATACCGAATTTTTTCTAATCATATTCTGCATAGGCAAAACAATTTGAGAAAAATATGGATTGAATCTTTTTACAAAATTAATCTGACCTAGAAATGAGTGCCTGGACTTTTTATTGTGGGGTAAAGAAACATCAGAAATATCTTTAACTCTGTCAGGATCGATATATATACCATATTTTGACACAACAAACCCTAAGAGTTTTCCTTGATCAAGAGAAAAGAATGATTTCTTTGGGTTTAATGAAATACCAAATCTTCTACATCTTTCAAATATTTGTTTCAGATCTTGTAGATGATTGGATCTCTTCTTTGAATAAACTATTATGTCATCAAGATAAATAACAATTGATCTATTAATCAGACCCTTAAATGCTATGTCCATGGCTCTCTGGAAAGTAGCTCCTGCATTTACTAAACCAAAAGGCATTTTTTGATAAGCATAGGTTCCCCATTTGGTTCTGAAAGTGGTTTTCAACCTATCATCTGGATGTACTAGAATTTGATTATACCCTGAAAACCCATCAAGGAAGGACATAAGTTCAGAACCAGCTACCTTTTGGAGAATTTGCTCCATAGTTGGAAATGGGAAGTTGTCATTTTGACAACCCTTGTTTAAATTCCTGAAATCAATACAGATTCTAATATCGCCATTTTTCTTCCTAACAGGTACCATATTGGAAACCCAATTGGAATGCTTACAGGAAAAATGCTTTTGGCTTTCAGAAGTTTGTTGAGTTCTGTTTTGATTTGATCTTCAAGATTTGGATGAATCTTTCTTAACTTTTGTTGCACAGGCTTAACATTAGATAGCATTGGAATTGTGTGTTGAATTACAGAAGTATCATAATTCTTTAAATCTTCATAATTCCAAGCGAAGACATTTTTATATTTACTCAAAAGTTTAATGAAAGTATATCTTTCTTCTGGAGTTAAATTGAGACCTAGATTAACATTCTAAGGTTTAGAATCAGAGCCAAGATTGACTAATTCAAACCTCAAAGTTGAACTTTGAATTTTGGCATTAGTAACTTTCTTGAATTTTTCTTTAATATCATAAATATCCTCGAGTTTAACAACAGATTTGGGAATCGGATTTTCATTATTTCTTGAAGTAATTTGTAGATCATGATCATCTTCATCAATAATTTGTTCATCATATGATTTCTCAGAAGTTAAGAAATTCAAAATATCTTGATCATGGTATAATACTCTCCAGTTAGTAATATTGTCTGGGACAGATGGGTGAAAAATCAACTCTACTGAAAATCTATCAGGACTGCAATCTTCAGTAGGAAGGAGTTTGGACGCAACATTAGCTAATAGGTCAGCTGATGTGTTTTGATTTCTGGGAATAGAAGAGATATTAAATGCTAGAAATTGAGTGGTAAGATCTTGTACTAGAGTTTGATAATGTTTGAGATGTCCTGAAAGACAATGAATGGTATTTCTTACTTGTCTTATGACAATTTCATAATCTTCATAAACTTTCAGGTATTTTACATTTAACCCTATGGCCTTATAAATCACTTGAATCAAGGCTTCATACTCAGCAGTATTATTAGTGCACTCAAATTCTAATCTACATGATAACATAGTTTTCTCTCCTTATGGATCAATTAGGATGCATCCTGCTCCTGCTCCATCAGTATATTTTGATCCATCAAAATATAATGACCAAAATAAATTTCTATATATAGGTTTATCTACAAAAGAATCAGAAATATTTATAATTCTAGAAGAATCAGATTGCGAAAATTTTTCAATTTGAGAAACAAAAGTATTTACAGAGAATGGTGATTGTGGTGCGGTAAAATTTCCAAGAAAAGACTCAACAGAATATCCTCCAAGAATATTATTATTGAAAGCTACAGGTTCATTAGGTTGCTTGAATTCAGTTGCAGTGTGCGTCATATGTTTCTCTCATTCGACTTTGATTTTATTAGGTTTCCCTTTGTAAGGAAGCCACATATGTGAATAATCGATTGAGATATAACCATTAAGTTTTGCAGACCAGTCCCTGCTTAAGACCAACCCATATAATTCTGGAATATCAGCAATTAGAATATCAATTCTTTGGACAATCCTAGGATCGGAAGCTAGTCTGATAGTAACTAAATTTATTTCTCCAACAACTTGAACTTTAGAGCGATCCAATTGTACAATATGAACAGCGGACTTCTGTGGTTCAATATTCAATTTAGCACAAACTAAAGAAGGCATTATATTGAAATAAGCTCCCAAATCAATTAAACAATTGTGCAAATTCTTATTGTAGATTTCATAAGTCAATAGAAATGGAGGTGTCTGAGAATTTGATCTTTCTCCAGTAAGAACAGTATCAGTTGCATCTACTTTGTCTGGTGGCTTACCAGTCCCTTTAGCTGCTTTAGCTACTACACCACTTGGTAGAGGAGAAATGGGTGTAACGTTTAACTCTTTTAATAGCATCTTTTGTTGATGTTTAAGTTTACTGAGTTCATGTAATGAGATGTTTTCTCTAGTCTTTTTCATGTCCTCAATAATATTATAATCCATCGTATCTGATACCACTAGGGTTTTGGATGATGATATGGGAGGATTGGAATATGATGGTTGATTCTGAGTGGGTAATGAAGAAGTCTTTTTAGTAGGAGTTTTGTCTTTGGTACTTGGAGTTGCATTTTTCTTCTTCGGAACAGTTTGAACAGGTTCCGATGTAGATTTTCTCCTTGTACTTATAGGCATAGCTTCTTGTTTTATGTCACTATCTGAATTAGGGAGAATAAAATCCCACATTCCATTTAGTTCAACTACTTCTTCCATTTCATCTTCTTTGTCTGATATTAGAGGATTTTCTTCTTCTTCTTCATCTTCTGATTCTGCATTGGAAATTGCATTGGGAGGTTTTGATTTAGTTTGATTTCTCTTGAAATTTCTAAATGGTCTCTTTGTAGAAGTCTCTGCTACCTGCTTTTTGATCTCAACCATCTCATTAGACATGGTTTTAAGAACTTTTTGTAAACCTTCCATGTCATATGGATCTCTTGGTGTCTTTTTCTTGGAATCATATTTAAAAGTGACTTTCTTTGATTTTCTTTCATCAATAGCGTTTTTCTTATCTAGAACAATCATTCGTTTTTCAACTGAAATAGCTTCTTTCATATTCTCAGATAAAGTTGGTTTTGCAGCTCTATCTACAAAAATTGCTATGTTTGAAGGTAAATCATTAATATACCATTCACTTCTAACTTTTTCACTAGGCTTAGATGTTGCAAGGATCTTATTCAAGAGTTTATTGAATCGAGAATTAAAATCTTTAATGGGTTCATTGGGCTGAGTCTTTAAATTGGAGAGATCGTTAATTAGGGTAGAAACTGATCTATCATCTCCATATTTAGTTAAAAATCACTCTTCAAACATATCCCAATCTGTGATAGAATCAGAAGGTAAGGAAAAGTACCAAGATCCTACTGTTTCTTGCAAAGTATAGGGAAATAATTGAACTACAACATCTTCATGCACCACTTGATTTAAATTTATAGCAAGCATAAAGTTATTGATATGTTCTTCTTATTGTATACCAGTATCTGGAATAAACTTTGGGAGCCATTTTTCAGGATGATCAGGTAGATCATGCAGAGGTGCAGCCATATTCACAGCTCCTGGTCTGGTCCATGGTCTTTGTGCTGGTTTTTCCATTCTTGTGAAGATAGTAGATGAACTAGAAGGGATAATTGGTATATGAGTAGTAACTGTTGAAGTACAAGAAGAGACAATTAATGTTTGAGTAGTGTAGTTTGAGGAGATGAAGATTGAGCAAATGAAGTTTGATCAGAGGAGGAAGATTGAGCAGATGTAGATGACACTACTATACTTTCCTGATTTGGAGCTTGGGAAATAGATGATTGAATATGCGATGAAGAAATAGTACCACTATCTGTTTCCGGTGGAGTCTTTCTTGTTTTGACCCTACTAGGAATAGGAAATTCTTTTGGGGAAATTCCAAGTTTTTCACTTTGTGTTCTAGTAAGAGGTCTGGAAGAAACAAACTATGAAGAGACACTACCTTCAGATAATTCTGATTCTTCTAATGATAATGAGAATCCTTGAAGTTTATGGGTCAAGGCCTCAACTTTAGGGGACTCGGAAGTTGGATTATCTGATTGATCTGAAACTTTGGTAGTGGGTGTTTGAATACTTTTCTCAATTTCTTCTCTTGTGATTTGAGATGTGGAAGAAATTGAAGGTGATGAGGGTGATGTGCTCTTAGAATGGCTTTCAGATTTAGATTTATCTGCCATTCATATCTTATGGCTCTCCTTCTAGCGCCAAAAATTTTGAAGCCTCGAAAATCGCTGCTTCAAACATCGGGGGATAACCACCCGGTCGGGACCTTAGGACAGCTCCTTTTCCGTTTGGGATGGTGGCTCCAACTGGATTTATAGGACCATTTTCCTACTAATTTGAATGGGTTGGTAATGGAATGGTTGAATGAAGGGAAAATGGGACTAAATGACTGAAATTAAAATACT
This sequence comes from Pinus albicaulis, assembly GCA_034641835.2. Lineage (NCBI taxonomy): Eukaryota > Viridiplantae > Streptophyta > Pinopsida > Pinales > Pinaceae > Pinus > Pinus albicaulis. Next base: position 728,559,905 of record CM076580.1, on the reverse strand, counting down.
AACTAATCTAATTTAATACTGATAAAATAACTCTAAAACTAACCCAGGCATCAAATGTGAATACAATTTTAAATTGTTTCAATTAATCAATAACCATGAAAATGTATTACAACTTAATTGAAATGTGCAGCAACAAATAAATATAATTTTGTTTAAGAAATTAAACAGATTTATAATAACATATTGCATTCATCAGTGATATATCATTTGCATATACTATAAAAGATAAATATTTCCAATATACTCAGAAATGATATATATATATATATATATATATATATATATATATAAAGAAATATTGTGAAACGAAGTACATATAAACAATAGCAATTTAAAAGAGAATATCATATAACAAAAGAAACTAACAGTGAATAGATAGAAATACGATATCCATATTGAGACTTTCAAATGCAATCTAATATTCTAATCCAACAATTCCAATGTAAAATCAACTCCAAGGTACAGAAATGCAATTCTTAAAGATAATTTTGCACAGAATCACCAGATGTGATCCTTTATAAAAGAATATAGGAGTAAATTGAGTACAGAAATGTAATCCCCAAGTCAAAAATATTACAAATTAAGGACCCCATTCTAAATGCATGAAAGGGGTTTAAATAGGTACTTAACAAAACAAAATAACTAAAACTATTCCTATAATCTATCTAATATCAAAAAATCTAGAACAGAAATGCAATCTTGTAGTAGACTGGCTCATTGATCATCAGTTGAGGTGGAAGTGCAAAGGTGGAAAATTTTGAGCATCTCCTTTACTTCTTCAGGATGACTAAGCTTCGAATGTAACCGCCCTGTATACGTGGCATCTGAGAACTCGGGAATGATGCAATCAATATCATTTGAGAGAAATTTAATTGCAGTTTGTCGACTATGTGGCTTAATGAGATAAGTCCACATTGAATCCCACGATATTCCTTGTAATTGGCCAATTTTTTGAGTTTTATTATTGATCTCTTGTTTCCATCTAAGATCAGTCTCTTTTAATTTGGTTAACTGGCCGGGATTACAATCTGTAATTAAATTGATTGCATATAAATTATCATTTACCATTTGTGTCACATTGTTCATTATCCCTTTAGCTCTAGACATGGCCCTCTCTGCTCTGATCAAGCGATGTTCCCATTCTGAAAAGAAAAGTTCTTTACGCCTTTCCATAATTTTAGGAAGATCTACTCTTTTCCCTGACTCTGAATCCTGCCATAAAAGAAAATTGGAGATCTTTTCTTCAACTTCATCAAATTCAAACCTAAGAGTAACTCCCTCATCTATCAGGGAAGATGTTACCTCACAGTGAGACTCTGCTTCTGCAATCTTTAGATAAAATTCATTTAATTTTTGGGACAGCAATTTGTTTGTCTCCAAATCTTAATTTTTAAATTGATCTAGAGTGGGATAATTCTTGAATTTGTCTAACTTAGATTGAAATATTTTTTCTTGTTCAATCTTGAGAGTCTGTTCATTTTGCAGAAGGGTTTGTAACTTTGCAATCTCCTGATTAAGTTGTTGTTGTTTTTCAAGGGTCTGTTGATCAATATTTCCTTTTTCAACAGTGAGTTGTTCTTCTAATTGCTTAGTTCTGAGTTTTTCATCCTGTAATCGTTGCTCCAACTGAATAATATTTTGTTGATCTCCTGCAACCGGTTCTTCAAAAATAGAAATTTGCACATCCTTTTGTTTTACCAGCTGTGTAACTTCAGAAACTTTATCTATAGTGACAGCACTATAGGCACCTGCATACTGAGACAATTTGGTGAGATCCTCAGATGGATCCGCCTCAGCATTTTTATAAACAATATTTAGAAATTCCCCCTATGATGCCAAAAGTGCATATTGATCCGTTCTCCTCCTTTTCCTTTTTTTTCTCACCACGGCCCTATTTTTGGGACTGTAGAATATATCTAAAGGAGGGATTTCTTCTATCTTTAGCATAATTTCTTCTGTAGGGTTTTCAGGAATGATTTCTACATCCTGATCTTTGGGATTACCAACTTGAGGAGTGTTTTGTTGTCCTATCTTCTGGGCAAATTGTTGATATTGGCTAAGAAAATGAGGAGAAACAACTAGTTCAGTATCTACTTGTCCTCCAAGTTGAGAACCTGCATTATTGTTTATATCATTCTTGGGTGCCTATTCAATGTTTTTACTTTCTGTGCTTCCTTTCTCAATTTGTACATGGGCATCAGTACTCATGCTCTCTTTTTCTATTTGAACAAAAGGCTTCTATGTATCTTTTTGATTAGATGTTTCTGTCCTGGCAGTGTTAGATTTGTTGTTGTCATCCTTTTTTCCCAGAACAGGATCAGCTCCTGTTACTTCTTTACCAAAATTACTTCCTGCTTCTTTCTGTTGTGATGCTTTCTCTTGTGTGGGAGCTCTCAACTAATCAAGAGGCACTTTAAGTAACCTTTGGCTTCTAAACAACAACAAAATTTTCGTGTCATCGGCTTGCAACTTGGACTTGGCTAAATCAAAAACTTGGGATATATCATCCACGGAAATAAATAAATCATCAAAAATGTATGGTTCATGTTCGAACCGAGCAAACGAAACAGAGGTAGTAAAATCATATGCCACTTGCCTTGGGTCGTATTGCCTTCTAGGAATTGTTGAAAGTTTAAGATCATAAATATTACCAACTTCTTTCTCAGCATGAGAAAAATTGTTAAGATTATAGTCACCACGCTTAAAAGGGGAGGTAGGCCACATAAGCTTTTTATTGATTTTCAAAATTCTATACATTCCTTCTATTGTCAGTTGATAGGAAATATTATGAGCTAACAGCTTATTTGGAACGTATAGGGGAAGGATATATGGTTCAACAATACTCCCAAAAATCCTGATATAGGTGAATTTTTCTTCCCCGAACCAATCTCCGATAGAGGACAAATCAATCTTGGCTTTATTGGAAAGTCTAGGAGGGAAATGGCCAAAAATGGTTTGGTAAATTGGAATGAGAAAACCATGGCAGACTCTATAAACATGATGTTTGAAATGTTTCTTCCATAATAATTTGTGATACACATGAATAGGGATAAGTTAATTTGGACTCCACTTCCAACCTAGCATGGGGAATTCAGAATTAAAACAGAAGGCATCTAAGATATAAACATAAAAATGGAAAGGGGTGGAATTACCTGAATTCTTTTCTCTTATGTACTCAAGAATTCGATTGGCTATCTTATCTGACAAAATGACAGCCCAATCCATAATTTCATAACTAACAGCAGAATGAATTAACGGGACCATTTGAATAGAAAACCTAGCAGAGTTATCATTTCCGAACAACCTACACATCATCGTTGCAGCATAACAATATGGAGGCAAGAGAGACTCCACAGAGTACATACCTGATGCCTCCTTCTTATGCTTCTCAAGTTTATTCCTCCATTATTTGATTGGCTCTGCCTGGTTTGGATGTTCTGCAGCATATTCCTTAAGGAAGTCTTTATTGTAAATCTTTTGCGGGTTGGGGAGGTGGTACATTGCTTTAATATCTTCTGCCCTGAATGACCCGAACACTGATCCAGAAGTAGAAACAAAAGTATTGTTTTGAACGGTCACATTTTCAATGACCCATCTCATAACATCATAGTAGGGGAAAATGTTTTCCCGGGCAGCAAATCGGTGTAAAAATGAATTTTCCAATGCACTGAGTTGAGTTTCTGAGTCAGAGTCTAAATCTTCTTCATCGGGAACAGTTTCCTTAGGCACAATAACCCTAGGTTTCTCTTTTTCAATCAAACTATATACATTCTCCCATGTCATCTTCCCCAGTCCTTGACAGGAGGTGTCTGTGACTAGCTTGGGCCTCGTCGGTTTCTCCTTGGGTAGCATGGTTAATACAGGGTCTTTTGCAACAAAAGCAGCTTTAGATTTTCTGCTTCTCTTTGACATTTCAATGTCGGGCAAATTCTCCTTGTTTCTGCAAATGAAAATATTCGAATTTTTGTTTTGTAATTAAAATGAATGTCTTCAGCTGAAATAAAATACAATAATGAGAAGAGCTATCCAAAGATATTTTTATTTAATTACCATCTAATCTCTCCATATTTACAAAATAAATTCTCTCCAAGGGGTCACATTCACGCATTGAAAACAAAATAACCCATGATCTTTTGTCTAATTTTCAATTAATGGTGTCGTACAATCGGAGATCGGCGCATCTTTGGAATAAATGTTAAAATTCACTTTTGATTCTTTGTGATGTGATGAATAAATATAAATGTGAAGTAACAATCACATCGCAAGTCTTCAATGGTGTGCAAAATAATATAACATAGTTTATGCCGATTTTCCAACTACGACAATCGCATCGCAATTTTTTTGAAAGGAAATGCAACTATTCTTTGCTACCAAATTCCAATCACATCTGAGATTTAAAATGAAATGGACCATTTAATACTATCTCTGAAAATGGGATTGCGATTGAGCGCAATCACATCAGAATTTACAATGAAAGGAATGCAATGTTTAACTTTCTTCCGAAACGCGATTGCGATAAATTGCATCGCATCGGTCATAGATAGAAAAATGCAATACTTAACACTAATCCGAAATGCGATTGCGATTGAGTGCAATCGCATCGAAACTTTTCAAAGCAAAAACAACTCCTTAAAATAACTTCTCTGGATTTCCGATTACGATTACTGTTCATCTTAACATAGTATAAAGTCTTTCTAATATGTTAAAATATGTTAAAAAGATCTTCTAACTTATCGGATAGGAAATTTTTTTAAAGTTTGTACACTTTGTGAATAAAAATGTGATATGCATCCTTTTATCCATGGATCTTTTATTTCTATTTAGGGGAAAAGATATATAAAAAGGGGACCTATTTTTAAATGAGATTTTATTCTAAAATTTAAAAATGGGGAGGATTTTTGTACAGTACAACACTGCCATATTTTTAAAAAATTCAAATTTACACTGAAAAAAATAAAACCTCGTTCTGGAATACACCCTTTTTGTTTTCGGGTCGTTTTTCATGTTTTTTGGGGGTTTTTTGGCTAGAGTTCCCATTTTCAGTTTATATTTCTCGTTTCAAAGTTTACACTGTTAATGAAAAATGTGATCTAGGGTCTTCGTCTCGATCTCAATCTACCCAACGTATGAATCTAGCCATGTGAATAGATGTTTTGATGTCGAACATGGTAGAAGCTACCTGATTACTAGTCAATGATGAGAACTGTTAACAGGCACGAGAGAAACCACCAATAATGAGGATGGCCCTCAAGATACAACATCACAATATACAATTATGAATAAATAAGTTGAAGTCAAACACTTGCATATCATTCGATCAAATGCCAATGAGATGAACCTGTCGTCGAACATGAAGAACTTTCCATTAGGTCATGCAAGCTCCAAGGTACTGAAAAGAGTTTCTAAACCATCTCCCTGGATAATGAGCTAAAGTCAACAAGAAGTGATTTGTTGAAGGAGGGCCATAATTATTCCCATATAATCGACACACAACAATGCATATCTCAAGATAATAGGAGTGATTCAGGACTGTTACATAGAGGCTCATTTAAGAAGAGGATGTTTGACATTGACAAAAAGGACTTCTCTTGAACATATCGATGGCACTACTCCCGAGTGTGGTAGCATTCAACTTAGATAGGATCAAATTTCATGATGACAGAAATGGTGATCAAATGAGAGGTAAATGGATTTCCCAAACCCATGAGGAAAAATGGCGAATGAAGGATATCCCCAACACGACACAAAATGCAGATGAGTATCATGTTCAAGAGCGACAAGCTGCCCAAAACACATAAGATGTTCCACTTTCAATTTTCCCTCGTTATTTCTAATGAGTACCTCTTTATTTTTTATAGCCATCATGAAGAGGATAGCATATGTTGAGCGTGTAAGTTCATTATTCGAATGAATCCATCCTATTAATTTTAATGAGCCCTAGGAAGGAGGAACTCGACCTCGTCATGGTGACAAGTCTTTCGCCGTTTAAATTTTAACGAGTCTGACGAAAGAGGAATTGGGTGTCTTTTCCATGTTTAGGGAGTTTGAAAAAGAAATAGAAAATAAAAATCCATCATGTCCCTTTTTGTAAATCGTCCCTCTAATCCGAAATGGTATAAAACAATATCTAAGACAAAATCTTGACCATGTTCGATCAAGGTATTCCTTTTTTCGTAAATAGTTGATATTAGCCCGAAAAAGGGTTAAATGTATATTGAGACCACGTCAATTCATTTAATTTAACAAGTTAGAAATGAAAACTACTCGACGATCTTTTCATTTTTTGAGTCAAAAAAGAGCTTAAAGTTGACTCCTCCTGGAGGAATGAGTGGTATAAAGCATATCAACTGGTTATGGTGATGGTGGAATTGCTCAAAACATGTAAAGGTCAAGAGGTTGGCTAATAATACCACTCATCGCTACGGTTCCTCGGGAAAGAGTAAAAAACAAGTGAAAGCGTATGATTGACCAAGCAGATGGTGACGGTGGAATGAGAAAACCAAGACTCATCTAGCATAAGAGGCAGATAAAATGAAAATCATGAGAGGTGTAGAGGAATGGTTTCATTTTTACAGAAATATTGAAACATAGGAAACTATGCTCGAAAGTGGTTTCATTTTACAAAAGCTTGAAACGTAGACAAACTATGCTTGGAATGAGTTTGCATGCCCCCGGAAAAATGCCTCAATTTGAGGTACATGCCCCCCAGCTTCATTTCATTCACCTAAGTAGAATAACGGTTACTAACATGTGGATGGAATGAAGGTTCATTTATGAGAGCAAGTGAAAGACTCGACTGGGAATTTACAAGATCTAACCAAAGACTCGGATTGAAAGGGGATTTGTTTCATTTTTTAATCAGCTTGACACAGTAAAAGAACTATGTTGATGAAAACCTTGATTCATTTTTTAAGGAGCTTGACACAAGAAAAGGATCTCTACTCTGAAGAGCTTGTTTCATTTTTTAAGGAGCTTGACACAAGAAAAGGAACTTTTCTCAGTAGACCTTGTTTCATCTTTTAAGGAGCTTGACACAAGAAAAAGAACTTTTCTCCTAAGACTGTGTTTCATTTTTTAAGGAGCTTGACACAAGAATAGGAAATTTTCTCCAGAAACCCTGTTCATGGACCATAAGAGGTCATGGATTCCAAGAGGTTCTCATCAGATGGGAGAACAACACTCCGGAAATCAAGGTCTGATTCCCCCAGTACATCATGCACTATATCACTTACTAGATCATAGGTAGACACGACCATTAATGAGTGATGGTGGATTGGGAGCCACATTAGGACCATTGAATGACAGTTGATCAATAGTCAAAATTCTTCCTTCGTGTGGAAAACACATCACATGAAAGAGAGAAAAGACAAGAGCTCCCATTACATAAGTATAATCACGCCCAAGGAGTAAGTTAAAGTCCAAAGGGCCTTGGAAAACCATCATGCCTATATAGACAATCTTTCCTCCCAAAGTAATAGGAAACTTAGGAATGATCCCTAACAGTTGACTGGTTCCTTTGTTAAAGGCCAACAGATTCTAGGTAACAGGTACAAGCTGTGGAGAACCGAATATTTCCAAGTATTCGAGGATAGAATACTAACAGATGCACCTTCATCTATTATTTTTCTAGGTACGTCCACATTATAAGCATGTATTGTGATGTCAAATGGCACGTAAGAAGGAATACAGTATCTTGTCAGTCGACTCCAATCAAAGGAAGCGACCAAACTACTTGCGGGGGGTGCCATGGGAATGGGAGAACTGCCCCCTTTTGTTACAGGAATGGGAGGATCACCCTCTTGTAATATGGGAACAGGAGGAGTTCCCCCCAATTCATGGGAATATGAAGAAACAAAAACAACCTGAGTTGTATGAGGTTCACTCTTTACAGGAAAGGGCTGATCAACTGAAGGTGGAATCAGGTCGACCGTTTTCTCAACCAATGGTTGGTCGGTAAAAGTCTCATGGGGTTCACGTTCAGAGAGAGTGGGATTGGCCATAGATGAATTTTGATCAATCACTTGATCAATTAGTATATGATCAAGGGAATGCTTCTGGTAACCAGCCAAAAGGCAAGGATGAGAATTCGTAAGGTTATCCAATTTTTTTGTGGCTTCATCCATAAAAGGACAAAGGTGAATGGGATGATTCCCTCCACATAACCTACAGGGAAATTTGACTTTACCCTTTTTCCCATGGGCCTTATTATCACTAGTTGAATACTTGTCACCAGCATCATCTCCATAGGACGATGACAAGGGTCGATTCGAGTCGGTATACCACATTTCTAACACCCTAGGAATACTAGGACGGTCTCTAAGAAGGTGGTCATCATTACATAACTTACAATGGAATTTAACTTTACGGGACTAAATGGAAGATTTTTCAACATCAGATGCATTGGAAGCAATGGTTGCTTGGTTTCCCCCTTACTTATTTGACTTCTTCTTCTTCATCCTCTTCTTCTTCTTCTTAGCTTCCTGGTTACTAGAATCCATATTTTCACCAAGCGAAGAGGAATAACGTGATGAAGAAACAATCGAAGAAGGTGAGGGTTCAATTTTAGGGAAACATGAGGTCGACATTCATCAGGTGGAGGCAAACCTGGTTGGGAATCATATTGGACATTTGGAACCATGGGGGTTGAAAATAACCAAACTGACAAACCAATGGTTAATCTCGAGAGGGACAACGTTTCCATATAGGGAGAACCAACATTTCCAAAAGAAGGAAAAGGACCAGGATTCATATTTGAGGGGATTCCTTGATTGGTAAATTCAAGAATGGTTGCCATCAGTCCCAACCTAAGATCTGCTAAGGAGTTGTGTGAGGGTAAAATTTTATTCCGTTGGCATTAAATTTTAAATTAAACACAAAATAAATCAAAAAGGGTGAAATAGGCATAAAGGGTTACCAGGTATCTGTGAACTGCGATATACACCTTAGCAAATAAATTTAACAAGGACTTAACGTATGGCATCCAATCTCCTTGAATTTTGTGTTCGGTGTATCATGTCTACAAGGTGGCAGACTCGGTTACCTATGGCAGGTTTGAAACCTAGTGGGGTCTCCCAATATATACTCGACGGTACGTGGGATTCTATTCCGTAGTAGCATTGTCTAATGTGTAATTGTATGATGAGAGAATTCCCATATAATTTTAATATGTGGATCATAGTCCTATATACTTTCATACATGGGATGGGGTATCACCTCTGGAATGTAACACGGACTATTAGCGACAGCTTCTACTCTTAAAAACGTCGGAATATGTCTCTAGCGTAGACCTCTAGATGTTTGCGCTAATTTCAAATACACCTTAAGGTTAATTGAATAAATTTTAAAGTTGTTCTTGATTAAAGTTTCAATTTCAAGGCTCAAAACGACATCACCTAAATACCTATAATGAAACTAGCATGAGAAAAGGATCCTTTAAATTCAATGAATGCTATCTAGTTTAAGGAAAAGTTTCAAACATTGATGCAACAAACAAAAATGCAGAAAATGAAGCTCTTCCTAAAAATATCACTTTCATTATCCCAATTCAATTCAAAACATTCAAATATGCAAATTATGTAATGTAATCTATGCAAAATTTATTTTTTGAAAACTATGCAATTATAATATGTGCACAATTTCCTTTTTTTCTTTTTAATGAATGAGAATGCATTCAATGCACTTTTCGATGGAATGAGAATCTACTTAATGCACTTTGAAATGAATGCACTCAATGAACCTTTTAGTTTTTAAACCACCAAACAATGCAATCAATATCTAATGATAATCATGAAAATGACTTTTCAAATGCAATGAAACCTAATGCACTTTTTACGAAAAAGTCAATTTTTGAGATAAAAAACCAAACGAATGCAAAAGCTAAATTTATTTCATGGAATGCAAATTATGCTTAATGATCAGCAAAACAATAATTTTTCCAAACATGCAAGTAGCAAACATCGAGTTAATGGACTCAAAGAATCAAAGATTCAACCAAAATTTCACTTTTACCACTTAAAGTACGGGATGGACTTTTTCACACCACAAAGAAACTAAGACCAAACAAACAAATTTTGATACACACATAGCAAAAGGATGACCTTAGAGATCAGGACACACTAGGAGTTTTAGCAAAAACCCCAAAAATTCTCAAACTTAAAGACCAACGCTAATTTATATAGAAAAAATCGTGCTGACAAGGTATTCAACACTAATTTAGACCCCCAAACCCGTGCTGGCAGCGCTACTTTGCATAGCAAAAATAGTGTTGGTCTACGAATTGTACTAGTGCGAGGAGACAGTGGAATACAGGGTTTTCAGCACAACTGTACTTTTTAAGTATGAGGGGTTTCCACAGTGCATTATATTAGATATCATTTTTGGGATTCAACTGTGTTAAGTAAGGCATTCATCTATGACCATTTCCATGAGAGGTAGTCGTAACTGACTATTTTCTCATGATTTTTGAATAGTCCACTTAGCACTAATTACAAGAGGTGATGCTCACAAGGGTGAAGAAGTGGGATTGAAACTAGTGAAATGAATCACATAGTGTCAATCATCACTTCTGGGGCTTGCACCTGGTAACTGTACTTATAAATATTTGTGTTGGTAGCGCGACTTTGTCTGAAAAAAAGACGCGTTGGTCGAGGAATGCTTACGAAAACCAATCCAAACTGAAGCAGGAACCTAGACTAGATACTCTAAAGCAAAATTCAATCACTATGCATACATATAGAAACCTAAACAGACTCATATCTCAATGATCTATCAAACTGATCAAAAAACCAAACCGGAAAAGGGAATTCAAAGAGGCTATAGTTCTCTAGTGGAGTCGCCAATTTTGTTGTGAAGATAAATCCCCTCTATGGACAAAGGTGATCTCTCTATCCCTAGAGTGGGTCTATCAACTTAAGAGACTATCTAATGCAATATTTCTTAGCTAATATCCAAAACAAGATGAGAAATGGAATAGGCCTTCCTTTTCCTAATGCTATGCTCGAACCCTTTAATCATGGCCTCGATCCATAGTCCCTTGGGCTCAATCCTCACTACTAGTTGTGTACGATTAACTGCAGGATATCAAGTGACAACAGCAAATGTAATCCAATAAAAACATATATGGAATATCGGCTATCTAATAGATCAAGGAACATTAGATTATTTGCGCAAACTATTAGAAAAATATAGAAAAAAAACACCAGTTTTTTTATTAATAAATATGAAAGAGAGAGCTTAAAATTGTGGCCTTGATGTTGGATGCCTCCTTTTGGTTATGTATGAGTCCTTCATCGAAGCTCTTAAATTACTCCTTCTCCTGGATAGCTTAGGCGTTATCACAATACAAGGATGCAAGGAAAATGAATGATCAAACCATCCCAACAATCACAAACCAGTAGTGGAAGAATGGGGATCAATTTATATGAAGGGGGATGGAGTTAGGAGCCCATGAAAGAAGGAGGAAGGTCCACTTTTCAAGGGATAATCCCCTATTAATAAGATCAAAAGCTCTAAATGAGATATATCGACCCTATCTCCACCGAATAACTTCCAGCTCGTCATCCTGGAAAATTCTAGAGGTCGAAGCTTCTCCTCCATTTGAGGAAACACTTCCGGAAAGGGTTCAGCGTGGTTTTCTTAGTCAAAAGCACGCTGGCAGTGCTAGGATAGAACTGTCAACATACCATCAGCATGGGTAGGCAACTAGAGAAGCGCGTTGACCTAGAAATTTAGGGTTTTAGCTAAGTTTCTTCAATGATCTTTCAAGGAAGTTTTCTTTTTATCTTTAGAGGATGTCTTTATGTATTTTTTCCATGTGGATATACTACATAGGATGGGTCACAGGGAACTTCAGGATCAAGGACAGGAAGTGAGCAGAGTGAAAAACTACCATGTAACAGTGTGGTTGAAGAGTCTACAACCACAAGCCGAAAATATGTGTTTAAAATTTCAAATTACTAAGATTTGGATTGAAATTATTTTGCATGCTTATTTTTTTAACTTAGAAGTTAACAGCGTTGATTTTCCAATTATATTAGATGCATGTTGTACAATAGAGTATATATTGAAGAAATAAAATTCAACTTATATTTTCTACCTTGATTTATCTTGCTACACTATTTATCAGTAGTTGCATGTTCTGATTATTGGTATGCAAGGGCTGCCAAGTGACTTGTAGGGGTTTTCACACTCATCCACATCCACTTAGACATTTCCACCCTCCTCCTTGACATCTGATACTGCTCTCAAGCTCTACCACCGAGATCACCCTTTCAGGGCCAATGAAGGACACCGTAGGCATGAAATTTTTTGCAAGATAGGCCTCTGAGGGGTGTCATGGTTGGAAAAATGCCTCACACATCCTTCATTCACCTTCATACACCTTCCTCCACCTTAAAGACACTATCCTTTCCCTCAGAAAGCTCTCGAACCCACTCTTGTAGCAAAACAAGGTAGTCCTGTAGCAAAACAGGGCTTCCTGTAGCACCCTGTAGCACTACCTAAATTAAACCATATTTTCCCTCGGACCTTGACTCTTTCATTTTGACGTTGAATAATGGCCCCCGGCCTTTGATTTCATGATTAGGGAGACTCCAAGACCACTTTAACCCTACCCTTCCTCCACTGCAACATAAAACAACAAGTAGATTAGACTCAGTTTTTTTGGATTCCATAGTTATGTTGTAAATTGGATTCCTCCTTTTCAAGCAAGATGAATTAGATTAATGATTCATGCAGGTAGAACATAATTTGATTAAGTGTGAAAATAGAGTAGCATAGTTTATTTTTGCAACTAGTATAGTATGTTCCTTTCATACAATTACAATTTGTCTTTACAGTTAATGAATGGCATTTTCATTTCTTCATATTAGAATCATGTTCACTCCCTTGAAACCATGATATGATTTCATATAAATTATCTTTGTAGTTAGTTTAAGGAGTGGTCCATGTATGCCTTGATCTAGTCTAATGACTGAGGGTGACATGAGTAGAACTTAACCTACTATGCATATAGTATTGTCACATCTAAGTTTGTACAAACCTCGGGTTAATAATTTAAGTTGAGAAGCCTTTGGAGTTGCAACATCCTTGATGCAATTCCTGGGCTCATCAATATGTGAGGGTGTCTCATTAAATTGGCACAACACAACTTTGTGTTACTTTAGTTCACACTTCTCTACAAATGCATCAATCCTACCAAATGTTGGAAATACTGAGAGGGGGGTGAATCAGTATTTCTTTCCAATTTTTAATTAATGCTAGTTAGATTCTTCAAAATTAAAGACAGAGAGGTGTATTGTGATAATATTAATGATTAATAAGAATTTCAATTTCCTTTCTAATAATAGTATACAATAGATGAGTGAGGGCACCAACCCTTTTAATGAAACAGGAACCAACCTGTTGCCAAGCACCAACTTGGACTTTGATGAGGCTCTGACCTCTAGGGCTTTGACCCTATCTGCTCAAGGCACCAACCTTGTGTTTAGGAGCTCCTACTCCAAGGACACTAATCCTTCTTTGCTTGGTTTAATAGAGAATGTGAATAGTGCTTACTTGAATGCTCTTGACATATTCATCATTGTATTATTTCTTCCAAAATTCTTCACTAACTTCACTGTTCACTTGTCTTCATCACTAGCCTTCAATTAATCCATTAGTACTGTTGTCTTCACTGTCCAAAACTTTTCCAATTCACTATTCAAAAATCATAGATTATTTAATATATCATGTCTCTAACCCATCACTGTTCAAGCCTTCAATTATTCATAAGTTCTTTACTATCCAAAGGTTATAAGTCACCATAGGTCTGAGCTTTGTAAACACACAGGTGTCCGAGGCAATACACCATGGGTTCGAGCTCCAAACTAGGCTGCAACCAAGCTCCAACCTTGGCCCCAATCCAAGGCACTATTGTATGACCGCGGGTGTAGAAGGTCTGAACCATTTATGCCACAGGTCTGAGACAAGTGATCCGAGCTGATTGTCCTAATTGAGCTGATTGTCCTAATTGTCCTCCAATCCGAGCTAACTGACCTCCAATCCGAGTTGAGCCTTAACTTCAGCAAGTCCGATTTCTGTAGTAGGTTATACCTTTGTCCTTAAATGATCCAAGCATACTTCTTATCACAAATCTGAGACAGCTACAAGTCTGAGCTGTCTAGATGATCAATTCATATTTTAACCCAGGCAAATATTTCTTGAAAAATCCTCCTCGATGCTTCTAAGTTTACGAGTTGTGAGCTTTTTATATCTCTGCAATCTCTTCTGTATTAACTCTGAATTGCTTGACCTAAATTAATGTCTAGAAATGAAGGTTTGACATTGGATTTATACAATTTTGACTTTAAAATAAAGGGACGCGTCTTTTTGGAGGTAGGCCGACATGAAGGACAAGGATAGGTCAGCTCACTGCTAAAGTTAATTTTTCTTGATTTAAAAATTCGTATCTCATCAACCGCTTGGAGTTTCCAACCAAGTGAGAGCTCGTTAGAAAGCTAAAATTATGCTCTAAAAGGTAGTGTAGGTGTCATAGTGAAATTCTGCCTTCAAGGTAACAAAAATTATTTTTCTTTATAACTGTCCTTGAATATTTATGTGCAGAAAGTGAAATTGTGCATCCAAGGTCATATTCATTGTTAGGATTATCCATCATAGGGTCATAGTCTGGCTTCTCCTTCATCAACCTATTGCCATCAATGACAACTTGGATTAACACCAAGGGCCTTAAATTTTATTTCTCAATTTTGAGATGAAATCACACTTTTTTGTGAATGTTTCTACCTCAATGGCAATCTCAACTTTTCTATTTTTTTAGAATGCTCAACATGGTTCATCCCAAACATGGTTTATTTGGTTCACCCATAAAATAACATCATCATCAATATTCTCCAACTGCTACTATACTAAACAACGATAAGATCATCCCCAATATTTATGGTTACTTTAATTTAGATTACATTTTATATATCTTTAATGTACATGTACACCTTCACAACATTTTTAATATGTTTCTTCTCTTTGCATCCTAGAAATCATAACAGGGAATAATTTATACAAGATTACACAATATAAAATGTAGTTTGATAAACTCCATTTTGTGACTTGATCATTGAAATATCCATGTGTATGGGGTCATAAAGGACATCGATATTCATGGTGTTCAATGCCCTCTCCCATAAATATTTATGTATATGGTATGCCACAAAATTCTAAGAAAAAATTGTTTTTTTCACAAACACATAAATCAATACTAGGAGTGTAGTTGTATTGTAAGTAGTGTCTTAGTAAGCCAAACCATTCTAAAAGAAGAGGCATTACAACCCTATAATAATGACAATGTTAAATGATTAATTTTATATTTACACTTTCTATAGCACTAGCATTAATAGATCCTTTTTTCATATTTAATATAGCACTGACATAAAAACAAATATTTGGCATCAAATACTCGCCTCTTTAAGGAGATTTGTGTTAATTTGATGTAGTTAGGACTCATTGGCAACATTTGTTTCTTAGTTTGAATGTTGGAAATATTTGGATGATTTTACCTACATACCTACAGCTTTTTGAATAACATATTAGAATAATTGTTATTGATATATAAAAATAACACTAGTTAAATCTTTATGATAAGGTTACTAACTTGATTATGGCTCGCATTAATCTTTGAAATATTTTATGGAATCAATTTTCTCAGTTATTTTTCAATAGAGCTCAACCAATTTGATCATGACATCCTCAAGTGATGACGAAAAATACATTATATTCCCTTGGAAATTGAATATATATATATATATATATATATTTTAGTATCACAACTATTCTTGGTCAATTTCTTCAACTAGAACAAATGTGTGTGCTAGATACTAATAACAATTCAATACTCAAAAAAAACACAATGAATCAATAATATTTAGTTGAAATGAACACATAATGAATAAGGAAAGGAAAAAAAAAAATTTATAAGGTTAATGATGTTCTTATAATCAAAAACATCAAATGAAATAACAATATTTTGTTTAAATAATGTTAACAATACATACATATCAAATGAAAAAAGAAGAGAAAAATAGAAACATTATACAACACCTTATTGTCAAGATTTTTACAAGTGGATCATCAATAAGAAAGGATGAAGACTTACATGTGGGTGAAGAAGACAAAACTTATTCTCAAAATTATGTGACCATGTTGCAATTATCTCTTGCACTTCATTCTTAGATATGAACTAAGCAATAAGAGTCCAATTCTCGTAAGCGTTGAAAGGAAGAATAGTGTACAAATGATACTCCCAAGGGTACAAAACTTTCATGAATTCATATTATAAAGAGAATGGTGGTCTTGTAATTAAAGCGCTTAAAATGAAAAATACCTTGTATTTGGTTGTATAAAAAGTCAAATCGATCATAAGGACAATTTTGTGTTCATGCCTAATAGCATGTTCCACTTGCCATATCATCTTTATGTCCAACTTGAATGGTTGTCTTTATGTCCAACTTGAATGGTTGTTGATTTAGTATCATTCCACGTCATTCCTTTCCACCCACCACTAGATAATGAGGGAGCCATCCCCATGAATTTGATATTCGGTTGATTTTGTGGATAACCAACATATATTTTCAATTTAGGATATATATATTTTTTAAAAGATTATAATAAGAAATCTCTTTTGAGTTTATTCTCCAACAACATTTGATATTGTTTACTCTATATCTTAATTGCAAATAGATCGACCAAAAGGAGATATACTACCCAATTCCTTATACTTTCTAATAAGACAGATGATGACACCACCAATGATGTGCAATTGTGGCAAGGAAAACCATGTATGTCCACATGTTGAGATTGGGCACCAAATATGAGCATCACGGGTTATCGATCATGATTTTTTCTAATAATATAATGCTTTTAGACTCCTCACTTTCTCCTCTCTAAATTCAACCACTCGTTTTCAATGGATCCTTATAAGTATCTTTATAATATTCTAGATCATAAGAATATCATAATTTACTTGAAAGCATAAAAGAACAACATAGATATAACCATTGAAATAACACAAATATAGTTCCAAGTGCATGCAATCGCATTTAAAAATCACGAGCAAACAACACATAAATAAAAACATGCATATGACCAATGGCTTTCACATTTAATATTTAACAAGGTAGTAGTGAAAGAAATAATGTCTAGTTAAATGAATAGGTTAGAAGTGTAGCAAGAAACAATGTTGACACGTAATAGGTAATGCCTAAAACATATATTAATGTCATCATGTAATAAATGCAACCATTAAAAACAAGAAATAAAACCAACATGTAACAGTGTCGGTGTATTACAAGTGGATTAATGTGCATTTAAAATTTAGATAATTTCATGTTATTGCATCGATAGCTCTGTTTATACGTGCTTTATAACCTAGTATAAGAGATGTGTAGACGTAAATGTTTGTAAACATAAACATTTAACATTAATATTTATATGTTGGCTCAATTAAAAAATAATAAAAGGTTAAAAGTAATATAGATGTTGTATTGTGTAAATGAGTGTAAACATTTAAATGTTGGCTCAATTAATAATAAAAAGTTACAAGTAGTAAAAACAATCAAATTCAATTTTTTATATTGTAATTTTATTTTGCATGGAAGCTTAGTCCCTTCAACTCAAGTTATAAGTTATGCTCTCTAAAGAATTGCATAAATAATTATTACTTACATTGGCCAATGCTAAATCAATAATGGTCAATATGAAATCATCCTACAGTCTTCCCTTGGTAGGAACTAATAAATTGAGATATGAAGTGGATAAGAAAATTGTTTTCTTAAGCAAAAGAACTTGCATAATTTTTGGTGGGTAGTAACTAATGGGTGTGTGTTATATTATTTTCACGACTAGAAGTAGGTGTGAAGCGGGGGTTAGATTGGGGCGGTAGACCCCCTACACTAGCGTTGGGCGCAGCAGGGGGGTCATAGGGGGGCAAAAGCCCCCCCTGTCAGGGTCCGGGGTAGCGGCCCAGGAAAAAAAATTGGACCCTATATTAGGAGGGAAGACCCGCCTATGGTTTTGAGCATGAGTTTGAACATAGTTTTGGGCATGATGGTTTTCTGCTCATGGTATTTTGTAGATCCATTCAAGGGAACTATGGTTGTGTTCTAATCCAGGGTTAATGGATTGGGGTTTATGAATGCTTCAACGTGTATATATATATGTGTTGTAAGACTAAAAGGAATATGATGAAAAATCAAGTTGGTAGTCCCTGTTTTTTATCCAAGGGAAAATCATTGTGTATATATGTTTCATGTTTTATGCTTTCGCTATTATTTATTTTCTTTTTTTAAGAATTCATTTACAGATAATTTTTGTACATGGTTAAAACCTACATTCGGTATCAGATATGTTTCGAGTTCAAGGGGACATCATTGCTGCTAAGGGTTTTTTTGCTCGGGCCTATGGTAGACCATGTTCAGTGGGAGATCTGCGGGATCGATACTTGCGGTGAAAGAAGATGGCGAGTAGTGGAAAGATAAAGATCGAGAAATTTAATGGTCATAGTTTTGAGTTGTGGAAGCTCAAGATGGAGGATCTGCTAGTGGATAAAGGTTAGTGGAACACAGTAGATCTGGGTACTAAACCAACGACAATGTCAGATGAAGACTGGGCGAAGCTAGATCGGAAGGCAAAGAGCACAATACAATTGTGTATCTGAGACTCATTATTGTTGAATTTATCTAGGGAAGCTATGGAAAAGACTTTGTGGTTCAAGTTAGGGACATTGTACCAATCTAATTCTCTAGTGAATAAATTGTTTTTGCAGAAAAATTTGTGTAACCTTAGGATGAAGGATAGAGACTCGATGATAGAACACCTAAACGCCTTCCATATTGTGGTAAGTCATTTATCATTTATTGATATTAAAATATCAGATGAATATAAGTGCATAATTCTGTTGTGTTCTTTACCAGATTCGTGGGATATTTTGGTTATTGCAATAGGTAGCAATACAACTACCTTGAATTTTGATGAAATTGTCTCAGCCTTGTTGTCGGAGGAAATGAGACGGAAAAATATGGAGGATCAGAATGGAGATGCCTTATATGCACAAGGAAGGTCCTAGAACACAAACACAAATAAGATCTCGAGTGGGAGATCTAAATCTCCAATAAATCATGTAAAGGTGTGTTGGAAATGCAGAAAGGAAAGGATTTTCGAAAAATACTATAGATCTAAGGCTCCTAAGAAAGGAAAGTGATCTATGATGCTCCTTCTGCAGAGGTGAAAACCACCATAGATGAAGGTGGGGATGTGTATTTGGATTCTTCTTCAAATACACATGTATATCATGAGTCATGGTTTATTGACTCGGTTTCATCCATTCACTTCACTCCCCATAGGGAGTGGTTCTGCGAGTATGAGAAATATAATTGTGGTGATGTCTTCCTAGGAGATGACAGGAAGGCCAAAATTGTTGGACGTGGAAATTCAAGTTCAAGCTGTAAGGTGGAATGATTAGAACACTTCTTGGTGTTCTGAATATTCCTGCATTTCCTATAAATCTAATTTCTGTAAGCAAGATGGATGATGCAGGTGCAAAAACAATGTTTGAGAAAGGTACTCAAGATACTTGCAAGATGGTTTGAGGAGCACCGGTATTGATGCGAGGAGTTTGGATCTGAACTCTATACAAGCTTCTTGTTAGAAAATTATATATTATGGAGCAATGCAACACATAAAATATGTGAAAAATAAAAGCACACAAAACACATAAAACCAGAGAGACATAGATATACGTGGTTCACCCAGTTTGGGCTACGTCCACCCCGAACAGCCAGTCCTTCCTTTTTTATTGTCCAGCAAAAATTGAAGAGACAAAACCTACAGCAGATCTGTTGTAATATCCTATGTTCTCTTTCACATTCTTCCTATCTATTTCTCACTCTGAGAATACACACATAATACACAGCCGCAATACAATACCCTCATATATACAAGGGGGTTGCCTTCTAGGGAAAAAAACCCTAAACTAAACATAACTTCTATCGTCAGATCATCTGCCTATGAACGACCCAGATTGACTAGAAATTACTATACTTTTACAAGGCAATTTTACATTTGTTTTTAGCTTCGGGGGCGCTGCCCCTGAAACCCCCCGCCAGGGGGGGGCTCCGAAAAGCCCTGCCGCCCCCCCTGACCCCCCACGGCAGCGATTAATTACGAGCGGTGTTGCCGCCCCTTTTAAGGTACAGGGGTCCAATGCTGTGATACAAAGTAAACAAGATAATCAGGCTCCACACCCAACAATCTCCCACTTGGAGACTGATTGTAGCAACTCCATCGCTGCTTCATTTGCTGGAAAATGACTCCTCTTTAGACCTGGTTGTTCCTCATCTTCATCTTCATCCTTGAAGACCAATTGAAACTAAGCACATTCTCAGTTTCTCCCTGGTTACAACTTTTGTTAGCATATCTGCAGGATTTTGGCTAGTGTGTATCTTTTCCAGCTTCAACTCTCCATCTTCCAATACTAACCGTATGAAATGGTACTTGAGATGTATGTGTTTAGTCCTAAAATGAAATGTTGAGTTCTTTTCAAGAAGAATGGCACTTTGGATATCACTATATAATGTGCCCATATCATTCTTCTTACCTAATTCATCCATAAACCTTTGTAACCAAATTATTTCTTTACTAGCCTCTGTAGCAGCAACAAACTTTGCTTCTGTTGTTGAAAGTGCAACAACACTTTGGATTTTTGAAACCCAATTGACAGTTGTTCCACCTACAGTAAATACATATCCTGTAGTGCTCCTCCTGTTGTCTATGTCACCTGCCATATCTGCATCAACATATCCCTGTAGATCAATGTTTTAACCACCAAAGCATAATGCTTGATTTGTGGTACCTCTCAAATATCTGAGAATCCATTTTACTGCCATCCAATGTTCTTTTCTTGGATTATTCATGTACCTACTTACAACTCCCACTGCATGTGCAATATCAGGCCTTGTGCAGACCATTGCATACATTAAGCTTCCAACTGCTGATGCATATGGAACATTAGACATATATTCCATTTCTTCTTGGGTCTTGGGGCACATCTTTTTACTAAGTTTGAAATTGCTAGCAAAAGGTGTACTAACTGGTTTTTCATTCTGCATTTAAATCTTTTCAACACCTTTTCTATGTACTCATTTTGAGACAGTGTTAATTTGCGATTTTTCCTGTCTCTAGTTATCCTCATACCAAGGATTTGTTTTGCAGCTCCCAAATCCTTCATTGCAAATGAATTTGCCAATTTTATTTTGAGCACATTTATTTCATGCATATTAGACCCTGCAACAAGCATGTCATCTACATACAATAACAGTATAATATAGCTGCCATCATTTTTCCTTTTCAGATAAACACAATGATCAGAGTGACATCTAGTATAACCTTGTTCGGACATAAACTTGTCAAATTTTAGATACCACTGCCTTGGAGCCTGTTTTAAGCCATACAAGCTCTTCTTTAACCTGCACACCAATTTTTCTTTCCCTTTTACCTCATATCCTTCTAGTTGTTGCATGTATATCTCTTCCTCCAAATCTCCATGGAGAAATGTTGTCTTTACATCTAACTGTTCAAGATGTAAATCTTCCGCTGCTACAAGACTTAAAATAGTTCTAATTGAAGTCATTTTAACAACAGGAGAAAATATTTCATCAAAATCAATACCTTTCTTCTGTGCAAACCCCTTCACCACAAGTCTAGCTTTGTACCTTTGTTTTCCTCCATCTTCTTCCTTCAGCCTGTAAACCCATTTATTCTGCAATGTAGTTTTACCTGCAGGCAACCCAACTAAGTCCCAAGTCTGGTTATGCATTAAGGATTCCATCTCTTCATCCATGGCTAGCTCCCACTTCTTCCTGCTTTCAACCTGCATTGCTTCTTCATAACATTTGGGTTGACCCGAATCAGTCAACAATAAATAATATAATGAAGGAGAATATTGTTCAGGGGGTCTACTTATCATGGTAGATCTTCTAACACCACTTTCAGGTGTTTGAGGTGCCTGTTGCTATCGTGGTGGTTGTTGCTGCTGCGGTTGTTGATTATTATTATTTTCAGGCACCTTTACTTTTTCAGTTATCTCATCAAGAACCGTGTATTCCTTGCTTTATTTTTCCTGTTTCTTTTCCTACAAATGATTCTTATACAAGACCTTTTCATTGAATATTACATCTCTACTCCTAATGATTTTGTGATTTTCATAATCATATAAGTGATAACCAAAATCATTAACACCATATCCAATAAAGGTACATTTCTTTGATTTTGCCTCAAGCTTTGTTTTATTTTCTTTATTAATATGGACAAAGGCCTCACAACCAAAAGGCTTTAAAAAAGAGTAGTTTACCTTTTTACCTGTCCATGCTTCCTCTGGAATACCACCATCCAAGGAACTTGAAGGCCCTCTGTTTATTAGATAAACAGTAGTATCTACAGTATCTGCCCAAAATTGTAAAGGCAATCCTGCATGCAATCTCATGCACCTTGCACGCTCCATGATTGTTCTGTTCATCCTTTCTGACACACCATTTTCTTGTGGTGTTCTTGGAACTATCTTCTCTCTACGAATTCCATGCTTTGAACAGTACCTATCAAACTCTTTGCTGCAATATTCACCTCCATTGTCTGATCTGAGACACTTCAACTTCTTTCCTGTCTCAATATCAACCAAAGCTTTCCATTTCTTGAAAGTATCAAATACATCACATTTATTTTGAATACAATAAATCCAATTTTTTCTAGTTCCATCATCGATAAACGTAACATAATAGCGAGAGCCACCAAGAGATGATACCTGAATAGGTCCCCATACATCTGTATGCACAAGCTCCAATTTTTCGCTCTTTTGTTCTTTCCCAACTCTGAGAAATCTGACTCTTTTGTTTTCCATAAATGCAATTTTCACAGAAATCCAAATCAACATTCTTCAAACCTGGCAACAAATTTCTTGAGTGAAGAATCTTCATCCCCTTCTCACTCATGTGTCCGAGCCTATGATGCCATAATGTTGCATATGCTCCTTTGGAATTTAAAGCATTAACAAAGTTAGAAATACCATTGCATAAATACAATGTACCAACCTTTTGGCCTTTTGCTATTACCAGGGCTCCTTTGGTGACCTTCCAAGTTTTTTCCGTGAAATTTGTCACACAACCTTCACCGCCTAACTGCCTTGTTGAAATCAGATTTTTCTTCAGATCTGGAACATGCCTTACCTCCTTTAGTAGCCATTGGTTTCCATTCTGTTTTTTTACAAGAACTTTACCCATTCCAACAATTTTACAGGGTTTATCATCACCCAAACAAACTTGTCCAAAATCTCCTTGAACATAGTCATGAAAATATTTCTTACTAGGTGTGGCATGGAATGAATCCCCTGAATCTACAACCCAAGAATCAATAACATTTTCGAAAGAAAGAATCAAAGAATCTTGTAACACATCGCCTATCACATTTTCTTCATGATTTTTTTCTTGTTGGGTGTCTCCTTCTTTTCCCTTCCAGGATCTACAATCTTTCTTTAAGTGTCCTCTCTTTCCGCATTTCCAACACACTATCCCCGATCTGGACCTGGATCTGCCTTTTCTTGATTTACTGTGATATCCAGAGCTCTTTCCTCTATCCATTCTCCTTCCCCTGGACTTTGCACTCAAATCATTACCCGATGTCTCACCGGAGCTTTTCCATCGCATTTCCTCGCTAAGGATAGCACCAACAACATCATCAAACTTTAAAGTACTAGATCCAGAGAAAGAGTTACTAATGGCCATTACTAAACCATTCCAAATCTCTAGAAATGAGCACAAGAATAACAAAGCTCTAACTTCATCATCAAAGTTTACCCCTACAGAACTTAACTGACTGGTAACTGTATTGAAATCATTTAAATGGTCTGCAACAGATCCACCTTCCAACATCTTCATATTAAATAGTCGTTTCATAAGAAATACCTTGTTTGAGGCTGAGGGTTTTTCATATAGTTTCGCCAACTTCTGCATCAAACCCTCTGTTGTTGTTTCCTTCGAAATATTGAAGGCGACTAATGTTGCAAGGCACAACTGTACTATTCTGAGTGCCTTTCTATCGAGAATGTTCCATTCCGCGTCTGTCATGGCCGTCGGCTTCTTATTTTTTCCACTCAATGGTAGGTACAGATCTTTCTGATACAGATAATCTTCCATCTTCATCTTCCACAGCGGGAATTTTTGGCCGTTAAATTTCTCGACCTTAAACTTACCATCTTCCACCATTGCTCCCACTCGAACCAGGAAACCCTTCTTTCCTGCGAGTTTATCAGCCAAATATACCTTCGCTCTGATACTATTTGTTAGAAAATTATATGTTATGGAGCAATGCAACACATAAAATATGTGAAAAATACAAGCACACAAAACACATAAAACCAGAGAGACACAGATATACGTGGTTCACCCAGTTTGGGCTACGTCCACGCCGAACAGCCAGTCCTTCCTTTTTATTATCCAGAAAAAATTGAAGAGACAAAAACAGATCTGCTGCAATATCCTATGTTCTCTCTCACAGTCTCCCTATCTATTTCTCGCTCTGAGAATACACACATAATACACAGCCGCAATACAATACCCTCATATATACAAGGGGGTTACCTTCTAGGGAAAAAAACCCTAAACTAAACATAACTTCTACCATCAGATCATCCGCCTATGAACGACCCAAATTGACTAGAAATTACTGTACTTTTACAAGGAAATTTTACATTTGTTTTTAACTTCGAGGGCACTACCCCCGAATCCCCCCGCCAGGGGGGGGCTCCGAAAATCCCTGCCGCCTCCCCTGGACCCCCCACGATAGCGATTAATTATGGGCAGCGTTGCCACCCCTTTTAAGGTACAAGGGTCCAATGTTGTGATACAAAGTAAACAAGATAATCAGGCTCCACACCCAACACTTTTGGGTAGCATTGTTATTGATGGGTACAATAGTTCTATGGTTCCTGAAAGTGGAGCAGAAATCCTAGCGATCTTTGGAGAAAATACCATGCTATGGCATCAAAGCCTTGTACATATTGGAGAGAAGAGCCTTCAGATACTGCATGGTAATGGTATGGTAGAATGTATGTCTAATTTCTCTCTGGATTTCAATTTCTATGAACATTGTGTATATGGGAAGCAAAATCGAGTGAGTTTACCCTCTAGTGCTAAGAGGGAAAACAAGATAATAGAGCTTGTGCAGAATGATGTCTTTGGATCTATGTCAGTTCCATCACTAGGTAAGATGTATACTATGTGTCATTTATAGATTACTTCTCAAGGAATATATGGATATATTTCTTGAGGAAGAAATCTGAAGTATTTGACATATTTGAATTATTTAAGGCTCTAGTGGAAAACCAGACAGAGAAAAAGATAAAGGTGTTGAGGAAAACTAACAGTGGAGAGTTCTATAAGAAGGAATTTGAAGAGTTATGTAAGAAGTGTGGTATATCACGACAGAATATTACTCTGTACACACTTCAGCAAAATGGAGTTGTAGAAAGAATGAAAAGAACGCTGGTGAAAAAGGAAAGAAGCATGCTCAATGGTACCGATTTAGGACAGGAATTCTGGGCAGAGGCAATGGAGACTGCATGTTACCTTGTTAACATATCACCTTCATCAGAGTTAGAGGATAAGACTCTACATGAGGTATGGACAGGTAAGAAACCCTATCTTTCACATCTGAGGGTTTTTGGATGTGATGCATATGTACATGTTCCAAAGGAGAAAAATACCAAGTTGGATAATAAATCAAAAAGTATCTTTATTAGGTATAAGGATGGTTTAAAATTTTACAAGCTCTGGAACCCAGACACAAGGAAGGTTGTGTACAGCCGAGATGTGGTGTTTAGAGAGGTGAAAGATGTTTTTAAACATGAATTCCTACCAAAGTAACCTGAGAAGGTAGAGTTTGAGCTAAGAGAGGAAGAATCGCACTCTGCAACAGAACCAGTTTCAGAAGAGGAAGAGTCACAAACTCCGGCTCTGAGATGATCAGTTCAAGAAAGAAGGCAGCCAGAAAGGTATAGTCCATCTGCTTTCTGTTCAAATTTTTCTTTAACTATCACTAATGATGATCCCAGAACTTTCAGGGAGGAATTGCATTCATAGGATTTAAAACTCTAGAAGGAGGCCATAGTTGATGAAATGGCATCCTTGCACAAAAATGAGGCATGGGATCTAGTGGAGTTGTCCGTTGGAAGGAAGCCCATTGGGAGAAAATGGGTTTTTAAGAAGAAGATGAATGCACAAGGCAAGGTGGAGAAACACAAAGCTCAGTTGGTAGAAAAAGGTTATTTCCAGGTGCCGGGAATTGATTTTGGCGATATTTTTTCTCCTATTTCCAAGGTTACTTCTATTATATTACTTTTTTATGTTGTTGTTGCATTTCATTTTGAGGTAGAACAGATGGATGTGAAGAAAACATTTCTTCACGGGGATCTGGAAGAGGAGATCTACATGAAGCAACCTGAAGGTTTTGTGGTGAAGGGTAAGAAATAATTGGTATGTAAGTTTAAAAAGTCTTTGTATGGGTTAAAACAGTCACCAAGGATGTAGTATTATAAATTTGATATCTATATACGAGGACTTGGCTTCACGATAAACAAAGAGGATCACTATGTGTATTTTAAATTAATTGATGACCATGTTATTTATTTTTTCTTGTATGTGGATGATATGTTGTTGGTTGTAAATGAAAAATAAATTATCTATGATTTGAAGACCAAATTGTTCTCCAAATTCTACATGAAGGATCTTGGTGCTGCAAACTATATTTTGGGCATGGAAATTAAGAGAGATCGGGAAATGAGGAAGCCTTGGTTAAACCAAAGGAAGTATGTCGAGACAATATTGCAGAGGTTCAATATGCAGGATAGTAAACTGCTAAAGGTAATCCGGACTTATACAGGAATGCAATAAAATATAGAAATACACATAAACACAGAGTTGCAGAAAACTTATAATACTTCACTTCATTAATATGACATAACTGAAACATGCTTACAGACGGAATGGAAATAAACTAGCTAGGGGGCTCGTAGCTTATCTCTGAGAAGAGATGTGGCAGCTACAGGCCTTTGAATTGTGTTACAATGAGGCTTGAAGGCCTATTTATTATTGAGAAACAATGGAAAACCCTAAACATCCAAAAACCTAACCCTAGGAGATGAAACACCAAACTATGGGCCCTGTTGGGGTAAATTGGTACATCAATTTTTAGGGGTCCTGACTTTGGCATGCGATCTTTGTCTGATGCACATGATAGCTCATTAGAAATATCTATCTGAGGACTAAAACTACTGATAGTGAATATTGAATTGAAGACTCCTATTTTCCTAAAGGTTATTTTCCCAAAAAAAATTGTTTAAGGCCTCAAAACGGCTCCGGAAGTTCATGACACAAAAAACTGCCAAAAATAGTAAATTGTGCTACAATTAAGGAAACTGAAAATTTAAAAGAATCAATGGTGGGGGTAAAATTGGAATAGGTGTGTGACCACCAATATCTACCTGGATCATTCCTCCCTACTTATGAATCAATGGTCCCAATTATGTTGAGTTCCTCCATGAGATGACGAAACTTTTGTTGAACTTGGTCCCTGTTGAGCCACTTGCCCTCATGAAGAAGTTGGCATGATTTGAAAACTCGATATAGATGGATCCTTTGTTGGCAGGTGTTATTGATTTTTGTGTCCATGATCCAATGAGTTTTGGCTTGTTCCATGCAGTCTAGGTTTAACTTTGTTGGTGTAAGTTGTTCATCCATGTCCGATGTGTCCAGTAGAGATGGAAAGTAGGATTGAAGACGGTCCATGTTGAACACTGGGTGCAGACCAAGGAATGGTGGAATACTGAACTTGAATGAATTTCCCCCTACATCCTTGGTGATGGTGTATGGCCCATATCAGAGCAGGAAAAGCTTGCGGTGGGGTATAGTGAGGCACTCCTTCTGCAAATGTAGATACACTTTGTCGCCCACC
The DNA here is from genome assembly GCA_034641835.2 of Pinus albicaulis. Classification (NCBI taxonomy): domain Eukaryota; kingdom Viridiplantae; phylum Streptophyta; class Pinopsida; order Pinales; family Pinaceae; genus Pinus; species Pinus albicaulis. The sequence goes on along the minus strand of CM076580.1, from coordinate 728,531,864 downwards.
TGAAAGTTGTGTGGCACCCAATGTTGATCATGTCGTTGCTTGTACTTAGCATTGGAACTGTCCAATATTTCATGAACCTATTGGTGGATGTGCTCAATGATTTTTTCTCCTTGTCAGCTTCAGACTAGACATGAGCCTAATCGTCCTGAGTAGCTGCAAATGGCATGGCTACGTCAATAGGACATAGTGGCTAGAATCCCAAGCCCACCTGAAAGGGGTTGTGGTCGGTTGAGCTGTGGAGGGCCCGGTTATAGCTGTGTTGTACATATGGGAGGCTCTCATTCCATGTGTGTGTTTTATTTAAGTTGTACATGCGTATAATGTGTATGATCATCCTGTTGACGACCTCTGTATGGCCATCAGTTTGCGGATGCAAATTTGTGGACTTGGTGAGCTTGGTGTCCAGCATTGACCAGAGGCTAGAAAAAAATGTGCTGAGGAACCTGTTATCCCAATATGAGATGATATATTGTGGGATCCCAAAGTGTACCCACACTCATTCAAAGAATATTTTAGAAATGGCTTCTGCTGTGATATTCTTCTTGCAGGCCGCCATAATGGCCATCACCGAGAATTTGTCGACAACCATGAAAAAATAGTCGTTTCCACGCTTAGTAGAAGGAAGGCCCGACATGTAATCCATGGAGATGGATTCCCATGGTCGACTAGGGGTAGGAAACGGAGTATAGAGGCCTTGCTTCTTGATGGTTGATTTAGAAATGGTGCAAGTAGTGCAGGATCTAGCGTACTTCCTGACATCTTGTCAAAGGTTCAGCCAATAGAAATACTTCTGAAGTACTGCCACTGTTTTATCAACCCCGAAATGCCCAACGACCTGACTATATTGCACTTCCAAAATCATCTTGGCACGCGCGCTTGAAGGAACACAAAGGTATTCCAGGTGACATAGTAGTGCATACTGGAGGTGAAATTTTGGAACTTGTTTACCCTCCAAAAGTGTCCTGTATGTGTGGCCGAATTCTAGATTTCTCTTGTAGAAAAGTGGCCAATCAGAAGTCTCGTGCCCACAAGAGTTGAGAACGATGGTTAGCACCAAAATCGGTGGTCGAGGTAGTATGCAAAACTATTGGTGTTTCCCTTCTTGTACTTGATGTTCAGATGAAGTTGTTGCAGATATGTGGACCACTTCTGATGGAAACTATTTTGCAAATTCCCTTGTGTATGTATTAACTACATGGTTTGGTGGTCTATGTGAATGATCGTTTCCTTACACACAATGTAATAATTCCATTGTCAGTAACCCTGCACAATGGAATACATATCTTTTTCCTAAGTGGGATACTTTCGGACTGTGTCAGAAAATTTCTCACTATGATATGCAATTGGATTCCCCTGTTGAGTAATAATTTCCCTAATATCATAGTCAGAGGCATCTATCTCGATCTCAAATGGTTTTTGCAAGTCTGGTAATGCGAGAACTGGGGCAGAGCAGAGGTGATGTTTCAACTCTACGAATGCCTTATGTTGAGATTCATACCAAAATAATTTTTCTTTCACTCCTCCCTTGGTGACTTGACTCAAGGGCCAAGTGATATGAGAGAATCCCAACACGAACCTGTGGTAGAAATTACCAAGACCCATAAATTTGCAGAGCTCTGTTAGAGTGGTTGGGGCTGGCCAATCCCAAATGACTTAGATCTTGGTTGGATCTGCATGCGCTCCCCGTTGCACTTCTCCAAAATAGTACACAACCTGTGTTTATACAGTGTTTGGAGGTCCTTTCGGATGTGGTGGAGGTGCTCTTCCCAAGCCTGGCTGAAGATCAAGATGTCATCAAAGCACACTACTAAAAATTAGTTGTTTAATAGCCGCAAGATTTCTTCCATCATCCTCATGAAGGTTGCAGGAGCATTTGTCAACCCGAAAGGCATGACCAGCCATTCGAAGAGGCCCTCCTTGGCTTTGAAGGTAGTCTTCCACGCATCGAAGGATTTGATTGGTACCTGGTGATACCCAGACTTCAAGTCGGTCTTGTTGAAATATTTTCCCCCCTTGATTTGGCCCAGAAGGTCATCAATCTGTGGGATCAGGTACCTATTTTGTACAGTGATATTGTTCAGTGCTTGATATTCAATACAGAATCTCCAAGTCCCATCCTTCTTTTGCAGGAACATGATCAGGCTCCCATAGGGAGATGAACTTGGCTGGATGTGACCTTTCTGCAGTAGCTCCTGAATCTACCTCTTGATTTCATCATTCTCTAGAACAAAGCCTCAATAGATTGGTCCATTGTGTAGTGGCGCATCTGGGGTCAGATCAATGGGGTGCTTAACTTGACAGTGCAGAGGCACCCCTGTGGGTGAGGTGAAGATGTTCTCGTACTCCTCCACAACATTTTCCATTTGTTTTTGTCATGCGGAGGAGCCCTATCTGGAGGTCGTGGCCATAGTATTCTTCTTGACCTGAGGGCGGATTATCAGGAAAACAAATTTCTAGGTTTTTGAAATGATCTTACTGCATTATTTTGCAGTAACCAAAGATATGGTGGCAAGCGGTGCTACCTCTAATATCATGTACAAATTATTTCCCAAAGTAACAATAATAGTGCGAGGTCAAGACTCATACATAGCATGTCGCTTCCACAAGTATGGTTGGCCTAATAATACATCATAAACATCAAGAGGGGCAATGTCACATAATACCTCATCCATGAAGGGCTAGATTTTGTAGGGAAGGCGTCCCTGCTGGATGACGCAGAGATATTGTCCTTGGTGAATCCACCCGATGGTGTATGGTTGTGGGTGTGTTCTGGTCGGAAATCCCAACTGTTTCATGACCTCTGCTGAAATGAGGTTACTTTGGCTCCCGATGTCAACAATGAATTGTAGCAAGGAACTTGTTACCCACATCTTGGAATGGAAGAGGCGCTCCTCCTCCTCTAGATCTTTTGGTTCCTCCTTCTGTATCTTCGTGGTGGCAACAATGGCATTGGGCTTCACATCGATAATTTGCTTCCCTTTGTCACTCCCCTTGTTGGGTTCTGATTCAGAGTCAGAACATGCATCTGATACAGAATCTTTAATCTCGGCCACCAATGATTGCTAGGCTCAACACTCACTTGTGTTGTGAGTGGAGCTCTTATGGAACTCACACCACTTTCCCATGTCCTTCTTTGGCTTCACGGTGCTTTTCTTTTCTTGCAGCTTTGGCAGGTTATCTTGGGCTGCCTCGCCTTGGATTTTTCCTTTGTTCTCCGGTTTGGGGGAACCTTTACCTTGCTTTTGATTTGAGATCCAAAATATCTCTTCTTCTATTTGAACTTCTGCTCAATATTAGTAGAATACCAGTATGTTGTACCAAGCAAGGAGATGTAGAGGAACTCCATTTCCTCCTGAATGTATATGTGCATACAACTGCAATACTTCAGCACCAAATTTTTCTCTGAATATATGATACCCAATTTTTTGCGAAGGATATGGAACAGAATCGTCAGCTCTTGCACATCTTGATCCTTTGTTGTCAAAGCATAGTCCATTGTATATACTTGTCCTTATATCTCCCCATGAGATAATATTGTTCCTTGATGGCATCTCGGAAAGAATTCCAAGTGGATGCGGCTGAAAACAGAGAAGGTTCCCTCTTGTCATTTTGCTCACAGTAAGTTTCCCACCAGTCCTTGACATGGGGGGCGGCTTTGAGGAGTGAAAAAATATTTTTTTCTCAGTTGGAAAAGTCATGAACCGAGAAATACCCTTCTAATATATTCAACCACCTATCTACGACGTCTACATCTATTTAGCCCTCAAATATGGAAATTTCAAAGTTTACTTGTATGATAAAAAGGATTTGCACCTCCAGAGTAGCTATTGGATTAAGATGCACCGTCGGTGGGCATTCGTTGAAGAATATAGGCCAAGTTATCCATCATCGCGTTCCTTTGTTTCTCGAGAGCCTCCTCGAGCAATATTTTTATAGGATCTCCTAGTGCTCCCTCATCTTTCTTTTCATCCCCCATTATAGGCCGTAGGTTTTTGCGAGGCTTATCTTGTAAAGGTTCAACCAGATCGATCCCTAACTCCTTATACCTCGACCTCGTTGGGGACATGCAAAGAAGAATCGAGAAAGAGCAGACCACTCTAATGCCACTAATCCGAACTTATGCAGGAACACAATAAAATACAGAAATACACATAAACGCAGAGATGCAGTAGAATTAAGACTTCATTTCATTAATATCACATAACTAAAATATGTTTACAGATAGAATGGAAATAAACTAGCTAGGGTATTGGTAGCTTATCTCTGAGAAGAGATGAGGTTACTATAGGCCTCTGAACTATGTTCTTTTTTTTTGGTAAGTTAGGCTATTCTATTAATTCGATAAAATAAACATTACATATGCTACAAGCAGGGTTGGCAAGCTGTGCTTAACCAATCCCAACCCTTGTTTCTCGATTTCAGGGCTACCTTAGAGGAGGAAACCAGCCCGGAAAAAACTTGAGACAGAAAATTACTATATGCACAGTAGAGATGATGTATCTAGATAGTACAAAATATGCACACACACACAAAAAAAAAAAATTGATGGTAGCATGCTTGACCAAAAACATGGAAGAGTTGTGCAGTTGCGCAACCCTCAATCTTCATCTTCATCATCACTGTCGGCGACGTCCTCCTCAATGGGGCAAGAAAGTGCCTGCGCAGCCGCTTCCTTAGAGTCTGCCACTGGACGCCTGGGTTTGGGGACAAGTGCGCAAAGGATGGGGGACTGCGGAGCCTCTGCGTCAGGGACACGTGTCCAGTTGCCTTCAGAGTCCATCACCCCGACATCCAATTCATCATATTTCTCCACCTGAACTAGCAACGGATCAGTATTGCGAGGTAGGTGGTGCGCCTGGTGCACTATGGTGGACTTTCACAGGTCGTGCTTGCCTCGCTACGCAGCTTGCACTGGATCTTCTTCCTCCTACTCAGGATCGAGGCTCTGTCTCACAAAACTGTCGGAGGATGAGCCTTCCATCGACTCCAAGATATTTTCCTCTCCGCGGTGATAATATCCAGGGAGAGTACCTCTCTGACCACCTCTGACGGTTCTCTGGTGTAATATGGGAGCCATTGCACAATTAGGCAGGGGAGAGGCTTCAAGTAAAGGGTATGCAGTAGGGGGAAAAACAATGTCGAGGACCTGGGGGGCGGAAGGTCCAGAGAAGAGGTGTGCAGACTGGGAAGTCACAGCTCAGAGGGGACTGCGCAGCGCAGTGCTGAGAAGAGGGTTGCGCGGTCGTCTAGAATCAGGGAAGTTCCAAATCAGATTCAAAAGGAAAGGCAGAGGGAAATTACTGTGAGTTTGTCGGGGCTGAGAGCTCATCCTTTTAAAGCGTCTTGGACACGTGCGAGGGGGATGGAAATGATTATGCCTCACACGCAACTGCGTGCCATGACCAATTTCCTAAGCAGGCTCGAGGGAAGGGTGATGGATGATATACAAATCAATCATGATAATCATTTATGGCGATAGTTGCAAGGCGGTACCCTGGAGAGGGTAGCATTGTACCCAGCGTCTCATCATCATACCTTATCTTGTTTGTCTCATGTGGATGGCTAACGGTTTGAGGATCCATAGCAGGTGAGCCTCTGCACAAAAGATCTCCGTCCTCCGGGATGTGTGAGAAATAATTGGCGTTCGTGCCAGTTATGTCACCCGCATCCAGGGGGAGAAGGTCCTTTTGAATGAGAGTGTGGCATTCATGTCTTAAGGATTCCTCCTCAACCTCAGAAAATCTGGAATGATATAGCTCATAGTTGCTTTCCACCCCTTTATTCGCAAGGAGATCCGCTACTGACTTAGATTTCCTTCTCACATTGAAAAAATTAATGGCTTTGTGGTTATGTATGATATATTCTAGAACCTTGAGCTTATGGGCTAACCTATAGTTGTTGGAGACCTTTAAGGAAGGCGATCCTTGGAGGATTCTAGTGGTTGCCATAGTTATGACTTGCAAGTCTCCCTCCATTTCCAGGGGGGATTAATGAAACTCAATTGCAATTTGAATACTCTATATGAGCCCCTCCAACTCCACAGAATTATTGTTGTCCCATCCCATGTTATCGAAGTAAATTTGGAGAGGTTCGCCTTGAGAGTTCCTGATAATGCCTACGAATCCGTCATTTCTCGGGTTGCCTTTGGACGCACCATTTGGGGGGGGGTTCCATTTTTCAGGGGCAGGATTTCTTCCTTCGCTTCTAGGATTGATATCCAGGGGGGTGTTTATACTCATTTTCCAATTTTTCCATATGTGGCACTCTGCTGCAGAGGTGGGAAGGTCCTCCTGACTCCAATCTTCTAAGGCCAATGTTTCAGAGAGGTTGTTTTGAATCTGAGCCCAGAGCTTCTCTGATGTGTATGCTTTCTCTTTGAAGATGAGGTTGTCATTTCCTTCCATATATTCCAAATAAGGATGCCTGGAATGATCTACCAAAGTCTATTCAGGAGAGTGTCGGTGTAAGGATTTTCCATCCAGCTCCTGATGGTGTTCATGATGTTGTCCCTTACTCGATTGGAGCGACGACATAAGACTGCAATTCTATCCCACAGGAAGTTAGCGGTAGGAAATTCATCCAACAGGTGATCGATGGTTTCCAAGTTTTCCTGACATAAGGGGCACCTGGAGGGTCTTAAAAACCTCCTCTTCAAAATATTCTCCCATGTGAGGATGCGGCATTTACTGAGCAGCCATAGGAAGGTTTCTACTTTAGGCCAGAGATTGACCATTCATATCTTTTTCCATATGATATCTATTGGACCTGGATTCTGTTGATGAAGGATGTTGTAAGCTTCCTTGGTAGAGTAGTTTCTACTGGGCATATTCCCCTAGCGAAGGATGTCAGGTCCTGGCCTTACTCTGATTTTTCTTTTGGTTCTGAGTTCCTCCTAGATGTCTGTGTGGCACTCATTGTTCCAGTCATCTTGCCATTTGTTCGTGTGTAGCCATTTCCTATAAACTTGGGTAGTGTCATCCATCTAGAAGTCCTATACATTTTGTCTTTTCCTTCCTTGGAGAACCTCACTCCATATAGGTCTTGGAAATATGGAGGATAAGCTTGGCAGCTGCTGCCAGGAGTCCTCCTAGAGTCTTTCTTGGGTACCACTTCGCAACTCCTAGAAGCTATGACTTTGTATCATTTGTTTTTGGCTACTTGTTGCTTTCCAGATTTGGGATCCCCCAGACTCTAAGTTGAACTGGATGAGGTCCTCCTTAGGCCATGGGTGTGCATACTTGGCCGCCCATAGATTAGCCCATGGATTATTGGGGTTGGAGACCATTTTCCACTAGATGCTAGCTCCCATTATGTTATTATTGTGCTTAGGATCGCACAGTCCTAACCCCCCTGACTTTTAGGAGTACAAACATCCTTCCAGTTGACTAAGGCCCATTTTTTTTTCTCTTTATTTCCGCCCCATAGGAAAGATATTTGCAGGTTGCGCATGGCTTTGAGGACCCATTTGGGGGTTGCCAGGACTGAGAAGAGGTAAATGGGGAGTGATTGTAAAACATATTTAATGAGAACCAGGTGGCTTGCAATATTGAGGGTACGATGGGTCCAATTGGATAACCTCATTTCCATTTTTTCCAACAGGCCTCGCCAGGAGGAATGGTTGATGGCTGAATCAGTAAGAGGGGCTCCTAGGTATTTTGAGGGCAAGGAAGTGATGGTGAAACCTAGGATGCGGGAAATGTTGCGCTGAGTGAGAGGGGGGGTATAAAAGAAAAATATCTATGATTTTTCAGGGTTTACCTCTGTGTCGAAGGCTTCAGAAAAGGAATCTAGAAGGGATTTGATGGTGCGGGCTTCCTGGACCGAGGGGTAACCCATAATCATATTTTCGTCCACAAATTGTTGATGGGAGGAGGGGGGGAAGTTGTGGAGGGGTAAACCATATAGGGCACCTGACTGGATGGAGATTTAGAGAAGGCGAACCAATCCTTCAGCCATTATGATGAATATGAAAGGAGAAAGAGGGTCCCCTTGTCTGATGTATCTTGAAGGGTTGAAGGAAGCAAAGGGAATACCATTGACCAATGTGGAGAGAAAGGGGGAGGTGATGAGACTCATGATCCAGTGAACCTAGGTGTGGCTAAAGCCGAAGGCTATGAGTACATTTTTGATGTATTCCCAGTTGAGTTTGTTAAAAGCCTTGGAGAGGTCAATTTTGAGAAGCATGCCAGGATTTTTGGAGGTTTTGAGAGAGTAGATGAATGCATGGGTTAGGATGATGCCATCAAAAAATTTCCTGCCTTCCACATAACCTGTTTACTCTGAGGATATAATTATGGGAAGGAGTTGCTTCATCGTATTAGCAATAACTTTGGAGATAATTTTGTAAATGACATTGCAGAGAGTTACGGGCTTGTACTTACTTGGTGAGGTTGCATTGTCTTCTTTTGGAACCAAAGTGATGAAGGTGGCATTTAGCACTGAAGAAGCCAGTGAGTGGTGCATGATTCCTCCACTATGTCCCAAACTTCATTTTGGATTGTGTCCCAAAAAAAATGGAAGAAGTTGGTGGGAAATTCATCAGGACCTGGAGCTTTCCCTGCTTTTAGCTAGAAAACTGCTTGTTCCACTTCAGAAAGGGTAGTGGCTGCGAGCAGCATCCTGTTGTGATTGTTCGTTATCAGCTTGGGAATGTGTTGGATGATTTTTCCAATGGCCTCATGCCTCTGATGATTGCGGTATTGCAGAGTGTTCCTGAAGTGATTTTGCGGCTCCTTAGTAATGGCCTCTTGCGTTTCCAGCCACTCTCCATTTTGGTCTTTAAGAACAGTGATTTTTTTATGCATCCTATGTTGAATGGTGGAGCGATGAAAGAATTTAGTGTTTCGTTCTCCATCTTTGAGCCAGGAGATCCTTGATTTTTGTCTCCATAGGATTTCTTCCCAGTTCCTTCTTTCTTCCATCTAAGTAGTTAAGGTATTCTCCTGACTTTCTGACTCGGCTTAGCGTCCTTCCTGGATAACAGTTTGTTTCAACTTCTTCATTTTTTCCTCCAACTCTTTTTTGTTCTGTGAAGATATTTCCAAAGGATTATTTGTTCCAGACCCTCAGTTTTCCTTTGAGCATTTTCAGTTTTGTATGGAACTGGAGCATCTTAGTGCCTTGCGGGGGTACTATGGAGGTCCACAATTTGGAAACCATATCCGTGAACCCTAGGTGTTGGGGCCAGCATTGTTCAAAGTGAAAATTTTTGGGGCATGCTTACCTGGTTGTAACCATTGAATTTGTATTGGCCAGTGGTTAGATCCTGCCGCAGGGATGATGGTAGCAACTATGTTTCCCCCCATCCATATGAAGTCTTTTGTGATGAGGAATCTATCTAGTCTTGAGGCTATCTAGTGGATGCCTCCTCTTTTATTATTCCATTTGAAGATGCCATTGGAGGTTTGAAGATCGAATAGGTGGTTTCCATGAATGAAGTTATTGAACCCATTATTTTCCAAGTCCAAATGCATCCTTCCTCCTTTCTTTTCCTGGAGATTGTTTATCATATTGAAGTCTCCTCCCAGGAGCCAGAGTGGAAAGGCTCTTTGTTTATTGAGTTTTTCTAGGCTATCCATAAGCTCTATTTTTTTATGGATGTTCTAGGGAAAGTATACATTTGTGATCAGACCATGGATATTCGTGCCAATCAAGTGAAATTTGGCCTAGATGAAGTCTCTATTGGCATGAAAATTCTCTAAGGAGATGATTTGGGGGTTCCAAATGATTTCCATCCCTCCAGAAGCTCCGTTGGCATCAACCACTATTGTATTGCTACCTTTCCATACTTTCTTGAAGGTTGTATCCAGAATGGAGCTGGAACATTTGGTTTCTTGCATGTGGAATATTGCAGGGTGTTCCTCAGTAATCCTTTTCTTTGTTTTCATGTCCTTAGTGGGGTTGTTGAGCCCTCTTATATTCCAGGATATGACCTTCATGGGATTGGATTGGTGGTGTAGGCGAAGAATCTTGTCAACTTGGGGAATCACCCTAAATCCACCATTTATTTTCCTATTTCTATAGTTCTTTGTAGAGTTTTTTTCCTGCCCCTTTTGTGGGACTCTTTCGTGAAGTATTTGGTGTTTATGAGTGTGCCCTCCTGAATACCCAGAGAGGGGAGTCGCTGCGCTCTAGCTAGGATTTCTTCCATCTCTTGGACCTGTTGCTCCAAAATATATTTGAAGTATTTCTAATTGCAGGAATCCTCTAACCCTATGAGATCTAGGCCCTCAAGGTCAATGCTTTCTAGTTCTTCCTCCAACGCTTCTAGGATCGTCTCTGTGATCTGTTCTTTTCCTTTTGACACTTTTTTTCCCTGCGTAGCTTGCGATTATAGGTTTCAGGAAGGTCTCAAGGGGGACCTTGTCTTGTTGAGCTTTTGAGGACTAGGCCTACTCAATGGAGGTGTGCCCGGCTTCGATGACTGGTTCATTTTCGTTTTCATTTAGATGATTTAAAGCTGCGAAGTTGTTGCTAGTCGCGGGTCCTTTTTTATTCTGCTTAGGGGTAGCTCTCCTGTTGTGCCTTTTCTTTCTTTCTACCTTCATGAATCCTTCTACTTCCTGATCATTGGATTCCTTTTCAGCCATAGCTTTCTTGTTTAGGGGACAATATGCCCGTGTTGGTGAGACTTCCTGCATCTGAAAGGAATGTGCTCATAATCTACAGTTTGTGTCCATTCAAAATCTTTGTGCAGCAGACTTACCTCGCCTGGTATAGGTTCCTCCAAGTTCATGTAGATGCATATGCGGGCATATGCTGCATAGTGGTTGATCTTGGTCTCCTTTGCAATATTGACAAACTCCCCTAGGGCATTGCTAATGTCTCTGATGGTCAACTCATCCCAGTAATCCTAGGGGAGGGAGTAGAGCCGAATCAAGACCAGAGCCCAAGTAAGATCATGTTTGTCAGGGTTGAATCACTCCATCCAGGGTTGGAGGTATAGGCCTACAGTGTTGAAGAAATAGGGGCCTCTATCCATGATTCTATCTTTATCTTCAGTGCATGTGAAGAGCACATTGAAGAAGCCTTTAGCACACAGCTGTAGGTCAATGTGGCCTTTGTGTTTCCACTTCAAATCTATCCATCCTCTCAATGCTTTTTCAATGGGCCATAAGCCCATGAACTTTCCTATCAGTGCATGATCCTTCATGAATTGGATTCTTCCATTGATGTGATGCGCTGGGAGCTTGATCACTATTTTTTTGGGGTTCTTCGGTATGCATGTTGCTGACTTAGTATTCGCTTCTTCTGTTGCTGGTGGGTATTTCTGCTGTGTTGTGGGAGTCACCCCTGTGGTTTCATGAGACAGGCCAAAGTTATGTTGATTGACGGTATCAACCCCTACCGCCACCCCTGTGGGAGGATGGATGTGAGGGGGGGAGCAGCAATCCCCCCAATGGAGTCGGTCATCGGTGAGCCTCAAGCTTGCCAGGAGAGGGAGCATGGCCTAACAATATGGGTATGGAGGTCTGCCTGGGGTAGCCAACGCAGAATCTCGCAAACCCTGGGTCATGGCGGTCGGCCTGGTGCAGAGCTCCGCTAGGGTTTTTAGAGAATTTCTTTTTGCTCATGAAAATAATTGTTATCGTAAAGTTGAGGCTAAGACATTTCACTCTCCCTGAATCAAATGAGTAAAGGTCATGGCCTCTGAACTATGTTAAAATGAGGCTCGAAGGCCTATTTATTATTTAGAAACAATTAAAAACCCTAAACATCCAAAAACCTAACGCTAGGATATGAAATGCCAAATTATGGGCCATGTTGGGGTAAATTGGGACATCAATTTCCTAGGGTCGTAACTTTGGCATACGAACTTTGTTTGATGCAAATGATACCTCATTATAAATATCTATCTGAGGAATACAACTGCTCACAGTGAATATCAAGTCAAAGGCTTATATTTTCCTAGAGGTAATTTTCCCAAAAAAATGTCGTTTAGGGACTCAAAACGGCTCTCGAAGTTTAGGACCCGAAAAAATGCCAAAAATAGTAAATTGTGCTACAATTAAGAAAACTGAAAATTGAAAAAAAAAATGGTGGGGGTCCAACTGGAATAGGCAGGTGGTCACCAATATCCACCTAGATCATAGGGTTAGCCTGATGTATGCAATGGTCTGTACTAGACTAGACATTGCACATGCAGTGGGAGTATTGAGAATTTTTATGTCAAACCCAGCGAAGAAGAATTGTATAGTAGTGAAGTGATTATGGTTTGTGCTACCATGGAAGACCGGGATTGGATAGATTTTTAGACATTTGTGGTTTTGTTTATGTAGACTGGGCTGGAGATCTGTACCAAAGAAGATCTACAAGTGGGTATGTGTTTAGCCTATTTGGAGGTGCAGTCAGTTGGATGAGTAAAAGAGAGTCTGTAGTGGCTCTGTCAAATACAGAGGCAGAATACATGGCAGCCACTCATGCAAGCAAGGAATCAATTTGGTTGCAGAGATTGTGTTCAAGTATGGGGTTGGTGCAACGAGCTATAAGGATAGAATGTGATAGAAAAAATGCATTTTTCTTAGCTAAGAACCTTTCCTATCATTCAAAGACAAAGCACATTGATGTTCAGTATCTCTTGAGATATGGTGGAGGATAAAAAGGTGTTGTTGCTAAGGGTGGACACTTTGAAGAATGTTGTAGATGCATTGACGAAATATATGAGCACTTACAATTTATCTTGGTGTAGAGAAACAATGGGTGTTGCAGGGTTGGACCAATGACTAAGCTCTCTCGCGGCCCTTGTGGAAAGAAAACAACAAGTGGGAGAATGTTGGGTGTGTTTTATACCCTTTCCACGACTAGAATAAGGTGTGAATGGGGGGTTAGAGGGGGGACGAGAGCCACCCTACGATTACATTGGGCATAGAAGGGAGGACACAGGGGGTGGTAGCCCCTCTGTCGAGGTCCGGGACGGTGCTCTGGGAAAAAAAAATGGACCCTATATTAGGTGGGCGGACCCGCCTATGGTTTTGTGCATGATTTTTCACATGGTTTTGGGCATGATGGTTTTCTACTCATGGTATTTTGTAGATACGGTAAAGGGCACTACGGTTGTTTTCTAATCCAGGGTTAATCGATTAGGGTTTATGAATGCTTCGGCATGTATATATGTGTTGTAACACTAAAAGGAATATAACGAAAAATCAAGCTGATAGTCCCTGTTTGGGATCAAGTGGAAAATATCTGTGTATATATGTTTTATGTCTTATGATCTCGCTCTTGTTTATTTTCTATTTTCAGAATTCATTTGCAGAAAATTTTTATACAGCTTTAAAACCTACAGTAACCACTAGTAAGTCTACACATTTACAATTTTACTCCTACATAAGTGTTGAGGAAAACATAAATAATGGTGGGAAGCAACTCCTAATAAGTATATTTATTTACATATTATTACTATACATTTTTTATTCAAATACTTTCTTAAATTATGGTAGGAAGTAGTTGATGGTAAATATGCTTAGATTACGGTGAAAATTTATTGATGTTAAATATGTCATTTACTTATGTATGAGCTATTTTCAAGGATTTTATTGTTGGATGGTTTTCAGGCAAAGCTTAAGAATAAGAAAATCACTACACAAATATCTAAAAACCATGCATGAATATTGCAACCATATCCATAAATTATGGAATAAAATATGTAAATTAGTTATTCACGTGGAATTATATTAAGAAAACATCAATTGTTAGAGACTTGGCAGGGACTAATAATGATTTTGTTGTATAAAATCTACCAACGAGATTCAATCTGATCTTATAATGTACTAAAACAAGATATTGAATCTTTCTACAATTTGTGGAAACAAAACATGAGCACAATCACATAATATGTAAGAGAAAGAGACAATCAATCACCTTCAGAATGTAACACAGACTATTAGCGACAGCTTCTACTCTTAACAACGTCGGAATATGTCTCTAGCCTAGACCTCTAGATGTTTGCGCTAATTTCAAATACACCTTAAGGCTAACTGAATAAATTGTAAAGTTGTTCTTGATTAAAGTTTCAATTTCAAGGCTCAAAACGATGTCACCTAAATACCTATAATGAAACTAGTATGAGAAAAGGATCCTTTCAATTCAATGAATGCTATATAGTTTAGGGAAAAGTTTCAAACACTGATGCAACAAACAAAAATGCAGCAAATGAAGCTCTTCCTAAAAATATCACTTTCATTATCCCAATTCAAGTCAAAACATTCAAATATGCAAATTATGTAATGTAATCTATGCAAAATTTATTTTTTGAAAACTATGCAATTATAATCTGTGCACAATTTTCTTTTTTTCTTTTTGATGAATGAGAATGCATTCAATGCACTTTTCGATGGAATGAGAATCTACTTAATGCACTTTGAAATGAATGCACTCAATGAACCTTTTAGTTTTTAAACCACCAAACAATGCAATCAATATCTAATGATAATCATGAAAATGACTTTTCAAATGCAATGAAACCTAATGCACTTTTTACGAAAATTCAATTTTTGAGATAAAAAACCAAACGAATGAAAAAGCTAAATTTATTTCATGGAATGCAAATTATGCTTAATGATCAGCAAAACAATAATTTTTCCAAACATGCAAGTAGAAAACATCGAATTAATGGACTCAAAGAATCAAAGATTCAACCAAATTTCACTTTTACCACTTAAAGTACGGGATGGAATTTTTCACACCACAAAGAAACTAAGACCAAACAAACAAATTTAGATATGCACATAGCAAAAGGATGACCTTAGAGATCAAGACACACTAGGATTTTTAGCAAAAACCCCAAAAATTCTCAAACTTAAATACCAACGCTAATTTATATAGAAAAAATCGTGTTGACAAGGTATTCAGCACTACTTTAGACCCCCAAACCCGTGCTAGCAACGTTACTTTGCATAGAAAAAATAGTGTTGGTCTACAAAATTGTACTAGTGCGAGGAGACAGTGGAATACAGGGTTTTTAGCACAACTGTACTTTTTAAGTATGAGGGGTTTCCACAGTGCATTATATTAGATATCATTTTTGGGATTCAACTGTGTTAAGTAAGGCATTCATCTATGACCATTTCATTGAGAGGTAGTCATAACTGACTATTTTCTCATGATTTTTGAATAGTCCACTTAGCACTAATTGCAAGAGGTGATGCTCACAAGGGTGAAGAAGTGGGATGCTCACTAGTGAAATGAATCACATAGCGTCAATCATCACTTCTGGGGCTTGCACCTGGTAACTATACTGTAGAAATTTGCTGAATAATGATTAATTATCCACCAAGACTATCCTGATCACATACAATTCGAATTTATATGCAACACATAATCTCTTCCACTCAACTCAACTCAGATCATCACACATGCGGAAATAAAATCAAGCGATAACACATCAAATCATCATACACATTAACACAGTATGTATGGGAAAGCTTATAGCTGAAAACCCCGCAGCTATTGTGTATATTATAATGGAGAAATCATGTAACAAACTCAGTACAATACTCCTCACAAGTACTCAGTACTTTCTCATAAAGTTACACACAAACTAGCTTGGTTTTGAATAGGTTACTGGTTCAAAACTCACCACTAATTGCCTTGCCTCTATTGCGCAATCATGTCCTGTCTATATAGAGATCCAAGGTTCGAATCTCCTTGGCTTGACAGCGCAATCATCATGGGAAATTCCTCCAAGTGTGGTGCAAATCTCATGCACAACTGATGTCGCCACCGATAGCTAACTCCACCCTTTCATCTACCTCTTTCACTGGTCTCCACTGAACTGTCCATGCACTGTAGTGAACTGATGTGTTCTTGAGTTGAATAATGAGTTACTAATTTATGAATTAAATAATATTTAATTCACTCCACTCATAACTAGTTGATTAGCTAGTTAAACTAATCTCAACCAGTTCAACTAAATTAAACCGAACACAACTCCACTAGCTGTCCCATTAACTCCACCAAACTTCTGCCACTGAAGTCCTAACTGAAGTCAACCATGCATGATGCCATCAAACCCTTGGGAATAGCGTAATTCCTCTGTCAGATGCATGAGCCACTTCCAAGGCTCGAACTGAAGTGCTCCAAGAGAGTAAATTGTTGTTTAGAGTCCAAATATTATTAAGGGTAAATAATATTTGACTTCCCTATTTTAAGGAGAGGCAGTCTAAAAATAGACTTCGACCTATAGGTCCAAAAAATAGAGTCCCATCTATTTTTACCAACATGACCAATATTCCAAGAATAACATACTGCAATCCCCGGACCATGATCCATATGTCTAAAAATAGACATAGTCTAAAAATAGATTTTGCGCCAGAATTTGCCTGCGGGCCCACTTAGTGAAGGCGACTTCATTTCACTACGCTCCATCATCTTGCTGCATTTTCAACACTCCCTCTCAGCAAGATATGGATTATCTGCAACCCCTATCCTGCCTCTGTGGAATTCGAACTTGCTCCTGGTGAGCGCCTTCGTCAGGATGTCGGCATCCTGATCCTCCGTGGGAACATATGAGAGCATCATGATTCTCCGCTAAACACACCGAGGATGGTACCAACTGGTGAAGCCATGTCAAATCGATCCTCCTGTCTGTACCATAGACCATATCCCGATGTGCCTCTGATATAGCGTAATACATGCTTGCCCGCCTTCCAAAAGAGCTTGGTAGGCTTAATCATAGCTTGTGAAAGCTGGTTAACTGCATAGCATATATCGGGTCGTGTATTGACCAGATACATAAGCGACCCCACCAACTGTCGATAGACAGTGGCATCCACTACCTCCGCTGAAGTAGCATCCTCCTTCCTCCAACCACCAAGAAGAGTAGTGTCAACAGGCTTGCAGCCATGCATGTTGAACCTCTCCAGAATCTCCCGGGCATACTTTCCCTGAGAAACAAATAGTCCTCCACTGCGCTGCCAAATCTCCAATCCCAGGAAATAATGAAGGATGCCCAAGTCCTTCATCTCAACCTTGTGCACATTCCTTTGCATGAAAGTAATATGAACCGCTTCACGTTACCAAAATCAGATCATCTACATACAGTACGATGATCAACAGCTTCCCCTCCACCACAATATGGTACAGGTTTGGATCCGCCTCACTCTTGGAGAATCCAAGCCCGGTGAAGTAGCTGTCTATCCGAGTGTACCAAGCACGAGGTGCTTGCTTCAGCCCGTACAGTGCTTTCTTGAGTCGGCACACATGCGACTCACTGCTGAAGATCTCAAAACCTTCAGGCTGCTCTATGTACACCTCTTCCTCAATAACTCCATTGAGGAACGCAGTCTTCACATCCATCCGATGAATGTGCCACCCCATCTGCGCTGAGAGAGCAAGGATCGTCCGTATGGAAGAGTACCTTGCGACAGGTGCAAAAGTCTCCTCATAGTCAATCCCCTCGATCTGTGAGAAGCCACGGGCGACAAATCTCGCCTTGTACTTCTCCACACTCCCGTCGGCCGCCTGCTTCACCTTGTAGATCCATCGCGAACCTACAACTGATTTCCCAACCGGTCTTGGGACAATCTCCCATGCACTGTTCCTGATGATCGAATCATATTCTTCGATCATGGCATCAACCCATGCGGGTTCCTCCACGGCTTCCTCAAAAGAGGATGGCTCCGTCACAACACATTGACTCACAAGAGCCATGTATACAGTGTACCGATCCGGTGACTGCCTCTGTCTGTGCTATGCTGTAGGTGGTCCTACAACCTTCTCTGCATCTCGAGCCAGTCGCTCAGCTTCTGTAGTGCGCATGCGCCCTCTGATGGTTGGCGCTGCATGGGTGGTTTCTTCCACCTCCTGAACTTCCTCTTGTGGCTGATCCACATCTGGAAGCTCCTCCTTAGGAACTAACATCTCCTCATCTGCATGCAAGTGTAGCTCCCTCTCAAGCGAACACTGCATGGCTTTCTCCTCCTTAAATTTTATATCCCGTCGCATAACAGTCTTGCGACTGTCTGACAAATACACCCGATAGTTGTGAGGTGTATCAGTGTACCCCACAAATATTCCAACCTCAGCAGTTGGATCCAGCTTCCTTCTCGCATCCTTCGTCACATGCATGTAGACAAGAGAACCAAAGATCCGCAAATGGGAAATATCAGGCCTCTTGCCAGAATAAGCCTCCTCCGGTGTACTCATGCCAAGAACCTTGTGAGGACAACGGTTCTGCACATACACTGCTGTATTGCATGCCTCAGCCCACAAGTGAAGGGGCAGGCCCTGATCATGCAACATCGCCCGTGCAGCACCCACGATCGTTCTGTTCTTCCGCTCAGCCACCCCGTTCTGCTGTGGGTTATGGGGTGCGATGAGCTCTCTCCGAATCCCTTCTGCGCTGCAGAACTCCCTGAATTCAGCCGAGATGAATTCACCACCGTTATCACTCCTTAGAGCAATCACCTTCTTCCCCGACTCCTTCTCGACCAGTGCTTTAAACTCACAGAACTTCACGAATGTATCGCTCTTCTTCTGCATGAAGAAGATCCAGCACTTTCGAGAGAAATCATCAACAAAGATCACATAATACTTGTGCTTTGCTGTCGAAGCAACTGAGAAAGGACCACACACGTTTGTGTGAACTCTCTCAAGGATCGTTGTGGCGCGACTATCCTTCTCGTGAAAGGTGGCTTTCACATACTTCCCTAAAGTACACCCCTTGCACTGATCTGACTGTGCAAGAGTGCCCTTAGGAAGCCCAATAGAAATCTGCTGCAGAATCTTCAAAGCTCCATGGTGAAGGTGGCCCAATCTCCTGTGCCACAGTTCGCCCTCATCATCCTGGCTCACCACTTCTCCCGCCTTGCATGCCATAGCTGCGCAGCCATCTACCTGCAACTGATAAAGGTTCTTGGTTTGAACCCCTATCTTCCGGGTCTCTCCAGTAGTCTTACTGCGTAGGAAGGCTTTTCCTTCACTGAAGACCACATCATACCCCTTATCCTCCAACATCGCCACAGAGATCAAGTTCTTCTTCAATCCAATTACATGCATGACATCCCTCAATACAAAGGGTTTACCAGACTCCCTCTGAAAGGATATGGTACCGATACCAGTCGCACTGTATCTACCATCATCGCCCATCTCGATGTGCACACCCAAATCTTTGTCCTCCAGATCTGAGAACAAATCCCGATCTCCCATCATATGAAATGACGCACCGCTGTCCAAGAACCATACCGATCCCAACACACTTGAAACCAAGCATGCGATCAGTGAAAAGTCAAGCTCGAACTGTGAAGCCAAAACTTCTCCATCTGCAGATCTTCCCGCTTGCTTGTTCTTCTTCTTCTTTGGACAATTGGTAGCATAATGTCCGTGATCATGGCAGTGAAAACACTTCACTTTCGCCATATCCTGCTTCTTGCCCTTTTCACCAGAATGAGAAGTTTTCTTACCCTTCCCCTTCTTTGCTTTGGCCACCAAAGCGCAGTTTTCTTCATCAGCTCCCTTTCATGAAGATCCATCTCGAGTAGTCCTCCTTATCTCCTCCTGCATGAGATCCGCCCAAAGGCGCTCCCATCCCGGCAGCTTCTCCCGACCATTGACACTATCTTGATATGAGTGCCAAGTCTTCGGAAGACCAAGGAGAGCCAGGTCGACCATGTCCTCATCTTCGACAGTCACCCCCACACTTCCCAGCTCATCTCTGCATTGAGTGAACTTCGTGAGGTATTTGGCGACACTGTCGCCTTTCTCCATCTTGATGTTCCTGAGCTTATCTTTGAGCGCCAGCTTCCTTTGGTCGCTCTTACTCTGGAATAGATCCGTCAAAGCTTTCCACATTAAATATGGAGTAGCCTTTCCATGCAGGCCGGATACAATATGATCCTTGACGCCCTCCAACAGGATCCTTCGACACTTCGCCATCTTCTTTTGCCATGCTTCGACTTCAGCAGGATCAGTGGGCTTTTGGACATCCATATCTACGAACTCCTTCAGACCATTATCTTCTAATACTACCTCCATGCAATCCTTCCATGCAACATAATTCGAACTGCCTTCAAGAGCATATTCGAGTCGCAAACCGTTGAAAGACATTTTCAACACCGGCACCAAGAAAACAAAACTACTGCAAAATTCGAATTCCACCTCAAAGCTCAACCACTCTAGATCTGTGAGAAAAAATTATTTGTAGCACAGAGATTGACTGCAAGGGGCATTTACCAGACCTTTCACTTTCCGAAGAAAGATGAATCCGGAGGCTACCTGGCCCGCATGCAGACTCTGTCTACCGAAATAAGTTTGTAATCACTGTGATGATCAATCTGAACTTCAATAGCTCCGATACTATGTAGAAATTTGCTGAATAATGATTAATTATCCACCGAGACTATCCTGATCACATACAATTCGAATTTATATGCAACACATAATCTCTTCCACTCAGATCATCACACATGCGGAAATAAAACAAGCGATATCACATCAATTCATCATACACATTAACACAGTATGTATGGGGAAAGCTTATAGTTGAAAACCCCGCAGCTATTGTGTATATTATAATGGAGAAATCATGTAACAAAATCAGTACAATACTCCTCACAAGTACTCAGTACTTTCTCATGAAGTTACACACAAACTAACTTGGTTTTGAACAGGTTACTGGTTCAAAACTCACCGCAAATTTCCTTGCCTCTATTGCGCAATCATGGCATGTCTATATATAGATCCAAGGTTCAAATCTCCTTGGCTTGACAGCGCAATCATCATGGGCAATTCCTCCAAGTGTGGTGCAAATCTCATGCACAACTGATGTCGCCACTGATAGCTAACTCCACCCTTTCATCTACCTCTTTCACTGGTCTCCACTGAACTGATCATGCACTGTAGTGAATTGATGTGTTCTTGAGTTGAATAATGAGTTACTAATTTATGAATTAAATAATATTTAATTCACTCCACTCATTACTAGTTGATTAGCTAGTTAAACTAATCTCAACCAGTTCAACTAAGTTAAACCGAACACAAATCCACTAGCTGTCTCATTAACTCCACCAAACTTCTGCCACTGAAGTCCTAACTGAAGTCAACCATGCGTGTGGTCACCAAACCCTTAGGAATAGCATAATTCCTCTGTCATATGCATGAGCCACTTCCAAGGCTCGAACTGAAGTGCTCCAAGAGAGTAAACTGTTGTTTAGAGTCCAAATATTATTAAGGGTAAATAATATTTGACTTCCCTATTTTTAGGATAAGCAGTCTAAATATAGACTTCGACCTATCGACCTATAGGTCAAAAAATAGAGGTCCATCTATTTTTACCAACATGACCAATACTCCAAGAATAACATACTGCAACCCCTGGATCATGCTCCATATGTCTAAAAATAGACATAGTCTAAAAATAGACTTTGCGCCAAAATTTTCCTGCGGGCCCACTTAGTGAAGGCGACTTCATTTCACTAAGCTCCATCATCTTGCTGCATTTTCAACATATACTTATAAATATCTATGTTGGTAGCGCGACTTTGTCTGAAAAAAATACGCGGTGATCGAGAAATACTTATGAAAATCAATCCAAACCGAAGCAGGAACCTAGCCTTGATACTCTAAAGCAAAAATCAATCATTATGCATGCATATAGAAACCTAAACAGACTCAGATCTCAATGATCTATCAAACTGATCAAAAAACCAAACCGGAAAAGGGAAGTCAAAGAGGCTATAGTTCTCTAGTGGAGTCGCCAATTTTTTTGTGAAGATAAATCCCCTCTACGGATAGAGGTGATCTCTCTATCCCTGGAGTGGGTCTATCAACTTAAGAGACTATCTAATGCAATATTTCTTAGCTAATATCCAAAACAAGATCAGAAATGGAATAGGTCTTCCTTTTCCTGATGCTATGCTCGAACCCTTTAATCGTGGCCTCGGTCCACAGTCCCTTGGGCTCGATCCTCACTACTAGTTGTGTACGATTAAATGCAGGAGATCAAGTGAAAATAGCAAACTTAATCCAATAAAAAACATATATTGAATATCGACTATCTAACAGATCAAGGAACATTATATTATTTGTGCAAACTATTAGAAAAATATAGAAAGAAAACACCAGTTGTTTTATTAATAAATATGAAAGAGAGAGCTTAAAACTGTGGCCTTGATGTTGGATGCCTCCTTTTGGTTATGTATGAGTCCTTCACCGAAGCTCTTAAATTACTCCTTCTCCCGGATAGGTTAGGCGTTATCACAATACAGGGATGCAAGGAAAATGAATCATCAAACCATCCCAACAATGACAAACTAGTAGTGGAAGAATGGGGATCAATTTATATGAAGGGAGAGGGAGTTAGGAGCCCATGAAAGAAGGAGGAAGGTCCACTTTTCAAGGGATAATCCCCTATTAATAAGATCAAAAGCTCTAAATGAGATAGATCGACCCTATCTCCATCGAATAACATCCAGCTCGTCATCCTGGAAAATTCTAGAGGTCGAAGCTTCTCCTCCATTTTAGGAAACACTTCTGGAAAGGGTTCAGCGTGGTTATCTTAGTCAAAAGCATGCTGGCAGTGCTATGATAGAACTGTCAACCTGCCATCAGCATGGGTAGGCAACTAGAGAAGCGCGTTGACTTAGAAATTTAGGGTTTTAGCTAAGTTTCTTCAATGATATTTCAAGGAAGTTTTCTTTTTATCTTTAGAGGATGTCTTTATGTATTTTTTCCATGTGGATATACTACACAGGATGGGTCACAGGGAACTTCAAGATCAGGGACAGGAAGCGAGCAGAGTGAAAAACTATTGTGTAACAGTGTGGTTGAAGAGACCACAACCACAAGCCGAAAATATGTGTTTAAGATTTCAAATTACTAAGATTTGGATTGAAATTATTTTGCATGCTTATTTTTTTTTAACTTAGAAGTTAACAGCATTGATTTTCCAATTATATTAGATGCATGTTGTACAATAGAGTATATATTGAAGAATGAAAGTTCAACTCATATTTTCTACCTTGATTTATCTTGCTACACTATTTATCAATAGTTGCATGTTCTGATTATTGGTATGCAGGGGCTCCCAAGTGACTTGCAGGGGTTTTCACACCCATCCACATCCACTTAGACATTTCCACCCTTCTCCTTGACAT
Organism: Pinus albicaulis; assembly: GCA_034641835.2. NCBI lineage: Eukaryota > Viridiplantae > Streptophyta > Pinopsida > Pinales > Pinaceae > Pinus > Pinus albicaulis. The sequence continues at coordinate 728,508,774 of CM076580.1, read as the reverse complement.
CTGATACTGCTCTCAAGCTCTACCACCGAGATCACCCTTTCAAGGCCAATGAAGGACACCGTGGGCATGAAATTTTGTGCAAGATAGGCCTCTGAGGGGTGTCATGGTTGGAAAAATTCCTCACACATCCTTCATTCACCTTCATACACCTTCCTCCACCTTAAAGACACTATCCTTTCCCTCAGAAAGCTCTCGAACCCACTCTTGTAGCAAAACAAGGTAGTCCTGTAGCAAAACAGGGCTTCCTATATCACCATGTAGCACTACCTAAATTAAACCATATTTTCCCTCAGACCTTAACTCTTTCATTTTGATGTTGAATAATGACCCCCAACCTTTGATTTCATGATTAGGGAGACTCCAAGACCACTTTAACCCTACCCTTCCTCCACTGCAACATAAAACAACCAGTAGATTAGACTTAGTTTTTTTGGATTCCATAGTTATGTTGTAAATTGGATTCCTCCTTTTCAAGCAAGATGAATTAGATTAATGATTCATGCAGGTATAACATAATTTGATTAAGTGTGCAAATAGAGTAGCATAGTTTATTTTTGCAACTATTATAGTATGTTCCTTTTATACAATTACAATTTGTCTTTACAGTTAATGAATGGTATTTTCACTTCTTCATATTAGAATCATGTTCACTCGCTTGCAACCATGATATGATTTCATAGAAATTATCTTTGTCGTTAGTTTAAGGAGTGGTCCATGTATGCCTTGATCTAGTCTAATGACTGAGGGTGACATGAGTAGAACTTAACCTACTATGCATATAGTATTGTCACCTCTAAGTTTGTACAAACCTCGAGTTAATTATTTAAGTTGAGAAGCCTTTGGAGTTGCAAAATTCTTGATGCAATTCTTGGGCTCATCAATATGTGAGGGTGTCTCATTCAATTGGCACAACACAACTTTGTGTTACTTTAGTTCACACTTCTCTACAAATGCATCAAACCTACCAAGTGTTGGAAATACTGAGAGGGGGGTGAATTAGTATTTCTTTCCAATTTTTAATTAATGCCAGTTAGATTCTTCAAAATTAAAGAAAGAGAGGTGTATAATGATAATATTAAGGATTAATAAGAATTTCAAATTCCTTTCTAATAATAGTATACAATAGATGAGTGAGGGCACCAACCCTTTTAATGAAACAGGCACCAACCTATTGCCAAGCACCAACTTGGACTTTGATGAGGCTTAGACCTCTAGGGCTTTGACCTATCTGCTCAAGGCACCAACCTTGTGTTTAGGAGCTCCTACTCCAAGGACACCAATCCTTCTTTGCTTGGTTTAATAGAGAATGTGAATATTTCTTACTTGAATGTTCTTGACATATTCATCACTGTATTATTTCTTCCAAATTCTTCACTGACTTCATTATCCACTTGTCTTCATCACTAGCCTTCAATTAATCCATCAGTATTTTTGTCTTCACTGTCCAAAACTTTTCCACTTCACTATTCAAAAATCATAGATTATTTAATACATCATGTCTCCAACTCATCACTGTTCAAGCCTTCAATTCTTCATAAGTTCTTTACTATCCACAGGTTATAAGTCACCACAGGTCTGAGCTTTGTAAACACACAGGTGTCCGAGGCAATACACCACAGGTCCGAGCTCCAACCTAGGTTGCAGCTGAGATCCAACCTTGGCCCCAATCCAAGGCACTATTGTATGACCGCAGGTGTAGAAGGTCTAAACTGTTGATGCCATAGGTCCGAGACAAGTGATCCGAGATGATTGTCCTAATTGTCCTCCAATCCGAGCTAACTGACCTCCAATCTGAGTTGAGCCTTAACTTCAGCAAGTCTGATTTCTGTAGTAGGTTATACCTTTGTCCTTAAATGATCCGAGCATACTTCTTATCACAGATCTGAGACAGCTACAAGTCTGAGTCAATTTTTCTTGATTTAAAAATTCGTATCTCATCAACCGCTTGGAGTTTCCAGCCAAGTGAGAGCTAGTTAGAAAGCTAAAATTATGCTCTAAAAGGTAGTGTAGGTGTCATAGTGAAATTCTGCCTTCAAGGTAACAAAATTTATTTTTATTTATAAATGTCCTTGAATATTTATGTGTAGAAAGTGAAATTATGCATCCAAGGTCATCTTCATTGTTAGGATTATCCATCATAGGGTCAGAATCTAGCTTCTCCTTCATCAACCTATTGCCATCAATGACAACTGGGATTAACACCAAGGGCCTTAAATTTTATTTCTCAATTTTGAGATGAAATCACACTTTTTTGTGAATGTTTCTACCTCAATGGCAGTCTCAACTTGTCTATTTTTTTTAGAATGCTCAACAGGGTTCATCCCAAACATGGTTTATTTGGTTCACCCATAAAATAACATCATCATCATTATTCTCCAACTGCTACTATACTAAACAACGATAAGATCGTCCCCAATATTTATGGTTACTTTAATTCAGATTACATTTTATATGTCTTTAATGTACATGTACACCTTCACAACATTTTTAATATGTTTCTTCTCTTTGCATCTAGGAAATCATAACAGGGAATAATTTATACAAGATTACACAATATAAAATGTAGTTTGATAAACTCCATTTTGTGACTTGATCATTGCAATATCCATGTGTATGGGGTCATAAAAGACATCGATATTCATGGTGTTCAATGCCCTCTCCCATAAATATTTATGTATATGGTCTACCACAAAATTCTAAGAAAAAATTGTTTCTTTCACAAACACATAAATCAATACTAGGAGTGTAGTTGTATTGTAAGTAGTGTCTTAGTAAGCCAAACCATTCTAAAAGAGGCATTACAACCCTGTAATAATGACAATTTTAAATGATTAATTTTATATTTACACTTTCTATAGCACTAGCATTAATAGATCCTTTTTTCATATTTAATATAGCATTGACATAAAAACAAATATTTCGCATCAAATACTTGCCACTCTAAGGAGATTTTTGTTAATTTGATGTAGGTAGCACTCATTGGCAACATTTGTTTCTTAGTTTGAATGTTGGAAATATTTGGATGATTTTACCTGCATACCTACAGCTTTTTGAATAACATATTAGAATAATTGTTATTGATATATAAAAATAACATGAGTTAAATCTTTATGATAAGGTTTCTAACTTGATTATGGCTCGCATTAATCTTTGAAATATTTTATGGAATCAATTTTCTTAGTTATTTTTCAGTAGAGCTCAACCAATTTGATCATGACATCCTCAAGTGATGATGAAAAATACATTATATTCCCTGGTAAATTGAATATATATATATATATATATATATATATATATATATATATATATATATATATATATATATATATATATATATATATATATATATATATATATCTTTTTTAGTATCACAACTATTCTTGGTCAATTTCTTCAACTAGAACAAATGTGTGTGCTAGATACTAATAACGATTGGATACTCAAAAAAAAACAATGAATAAATAATATTTAGTCGAAATGATATGGGAAATGAACACATAATGAATAAGGAAAGGAAAAAAAAAATTATGAGGTTAATGATGTTCTTATAGTCAAAAACATCATATAAATGAACAATATTTTGTTTAAATAATGTTAACAATACATACATATCAAATGAAAAAAAGAAGAAAAAAATAGAAACATTATACAACACCTTATTGTCAAGATTTTTACAAGTGGATCATCAATAAGAAAGGATGAAGACTTACATGTGGGTGAAGAAGACAAAACTTATTCTCAAAATTATGGGACCATGTTGCAATTATCTCTTGCACTTCATTCTTAGATATGAACTAAGCAATAAGAGTCCAATTATTAGATATGAACATGCATATGACCAATGGCTTTCACATTTAATATTTAACAAGCTAGTAGTGAAAGAAATAATGTCTAGTTAAATGAATAGGTTAGAAGTGTAGCAAGAAAGAATGTTGACATGTAATAGGTAATGCCTGAAACATATATTAATGTCATCATGTAATAAATGCAACCATTAAAAACAAGAAATAAAACCAACATGTAACAGTGTTGGTGTATTACAAGTTGATTAATGTGCATTTAAAATTTAGATAATTTCATGTTATTGCATCGATAGTTCTGTTTATACGTGCTTTATAACCTAGTATAAGAGATGTGTAGACGTAATTTTTTGTAAACATAAACATTTAACATTAATATTTATATGTTGGCTCAATTAAAAAATAATAAAAGTTTAAAAGTAATATAGATGTTGTATTTTGTAAATGAGTGTAAACATTTAAATGTTGGCTCAATTAATAATAAAAAGTTAAAAGTACTAAAAACAATAAAATTCAATTTTTTATATTGTAATTTTGTTTTGCATGGCAGCTTAGTCCCTCCAACTCAAGTTATAAGTTATGCTCTCTAAAGAATTGCATAAATAATTATTACTTACATTGGCCAATGATAAATCAATAATGGTCAATATGAAATCATCCTACAGTCTTCCTTTGGTAGGAACTAATAAATTGAGATATGAAGTGGATAAGAAAATTGTTTTCTTAAGCTAAAGAACTTGCATAATTTTTGGTGGGTAGTAACTGTTTGGTGTGTGTTATATTATTTCCACGACTAGAAGCAGGTGTGAAGCAAGGGTGAGAGTGGGGCGGTAGACCCCCTACACTAGCGTTGGGCGCAGCAGGGGGGTCATAGAGGGGCAGAAGCCCCCCCTGTCAGGGTCCGGGGCAGCGGCCCAGGAAAAAAAAAATGCACCCTATATTAGGAGGGAATACCCGCCTATGGTTTTGAGCATGAGTTTGAACATGGTTTTGGGCATGATGGTTTTCTGCTCATGGTATTTTGTAGATCAAATCAAGGGAACTATGGTTGTGTTCTAATCCAGGGTTAATGGATTGGGGTTTATGAATTCTTCAACGTGTATTATATGTGTTGTGTTAGCACCTGAATTGGACCCCAGGGTGCAAAAGGAAAATCAGGGTAACAACTAAACCACGCTCAGCCTTGTAGCTAGCCCTACAAGGACAGGAGAAGGCTCTCTCCATGAAAGAATATTCAAAGGAATACAATAAATGGATTGATATTAGGCTAGATAAAATGATGGGAAAAGGTTTAATAAAATGAATGACTGAATGAATTAATGAATTTTAGGGATGTGTGGGATATAAAGGGACAGTTGAAACCGGGAATTAAATCAGGACACATCGTATTTCATGGGGCAAGATAGGCAGGAAAATTAGCAATTAAAATTTAATGAGGATGGGATGGAAAGACTGGTGCGAAGCTGAAAAGGGAAAAATAAATGGATCCTTTTCAAACAGAAGAAAAATACAGAGTATGAATGATTTCCCAAGGCAGAGCATATAGAGATGGATTCTACCTTTCTATCTTGAAAGCGTTCAAAAGGAAATGTTTATGGATGAATGGAACACATAACAATTCACATATGAAACAAAGGAGAAAAACAAATGCTAACTCTCATACCACATGGATCCCACAAATCAGAGCCACATCTCTTATTAATTCCTGTCAAACTGTACAATGTAGCGCAGAGATGTTCTACCACACTATTCCCCTACTTCTGAGTTACAGATTCTCAGACTTTCAGACTCAAACTACTTTACAAATGATTTACAATTACATTAAATAGGCTGAAAAGTGAGAACATAGATCCATAGAAAAGGGAGTCGTTCCAGCAGTTGAAGAACTGAAATACAATCATAGAAAGAAATACAACAATCTGCCTCTAAAAATAAGGGACAGTGCTGCATTTGACTACTTGGAGATTTTGCTGTTAGGCTGTATGAAAGAAAATAGGTAGTCCGATGAACAGATTTCCTATTTTGCTGCTTGTTGTAACAATATTTGTTTTAAATAAGCTCTCGGCCCTTTCACTGTTGCTTTCCATATTCTTTTTGAATAAAACTGACTTTTAAATAAACATGCCTTTCAGAATGAAACTTTGGCTTTAGTGAAGGGAAAATAATGAATAGGAAGGAAGGGAGAGGAGGTGGGACCCGCATCATAATCGCAATCGCAATAGACGGGGCAGAGAGGTAAACACACTGTAATATGGCGCCACTACAATCAGAATCGGAGTCGGGCAGGATATTATTTGAACGAAGAAACGAAAGTTTCTGATGCGATTGGGAACATGGCCTTTTGTAATAAACAGAATAGATAAATCTAACTTTTACAAAGGAGAAGGGAATTTTGGTAATGAACGGCGGAGGAATTAAATGGTGGGACCGGGGATTAATCACAATCGACTATCGGAGGGGAGCGAAGTGTAACATATATGGGAATGTCGATTGCGATGGCGCGATTGAATGTGGGTCGTCCGATCGGCAGAGAATATTGACGGTGCTGGGTCAATCGGGGGTTGTTAATCGGGGGGAAGTCCATGGAGGCGCCGATTTAAGTTTGGGTCGTCCGATCGGATGGGAAAATCGACGGCCTACAAGTAATTGGGCGGAGTCAATCGGAGGCAGGGATTAAGCAGTGCGATTGGATCGAGGAGAGCCTTATGTAAGTTCCAATTGCGATGGCCCAATCGCGTATAAGCCGTCCGCTCGACGATCGGATCAACGGCCGATATCTCGTCGGGTGGGGCCAATCGGAGGAGCAGATCAAGAGATCGGAAGAGGAGTTGCGATTAATCGCATCGGAGGAAGATGAAATTAATGGATCGGAAGCTGTTGCAATTGGAGAATCTTTGCTATTGCGATGAAAGGCGGGATATATATAATATAAATTTTTGGACCTTTGATATAAGTTTTAAAGGCATGAAGGGGAAGTGGTTGGGAATGGCGGGGGGGAGTATATATATATATATATGGACTTTTAAAATGTTTACCATAAGGTTTTTTTCAACGGGAATGGAGGGGAAGTGGTTATGAGGGTGGGGACTTTATAATATAAAGTTTTTTTTATTATAAAGTTCTACAAGGTATGGTTGGGGAAGTGGTTAACATATAAATCACATTTTTATTAAATGATTTATAATGCGAATTTATAATCGGAAAGGGGGAAAAGGGGTTTTTAAAGGGATATAAAACTTTAATTAAACAAATTTTAAGGGAAAAAAATGGGAAAAGGGGAAGGATTAGGATATAGAGGGCTTTTACTTCACTTAAGCATAAAATTCAATCCAGAAGTTAGTTTTGAGAGTGTAGTATACCGTTGGAAAGCTCTTTCCAGGCTCTTTCTGATGGATCTGCTTGGAAGATGATTCGGCACTGAAAATGCTGCAGAAAACTCTTTGAAGGCAGGGACATCACTTTTTGGAGATAACAGCTTCTGAATTGTGACTTATTACACATGATGATATATAATGAATAATAATAAAGGCGAAATATCATGTTTTCACCTCAAAACATGGTTTTGAGGCGAAAGTTACATCAAACTGAATAAAATGTCTCTTTGATTCTTCCAGGTGTTGTGACTCCTTATTATATTGACTTCCTCATGACCTTGCTAATATTATTGACATTTGACTCATTAATTTGACCATGGTGAGACCCTAGAGACTAACGAGACACGTCCTATGACCTACTGACATGATTTTGAGAATGAAAGTGACTAATGACTAAAGACCATAGAAAGGAAAATCAACAAGTACCTCATGAGGGACAACTGATAAAAATTACTACCATCAATGAATCCATGACCTAACGGAATGGTGAAATTGATTATTATGGGACTCCTAATATGCAAATGCAAAGAGTAACTTTGATCACTGATGGCAATATAACTAGACTGACACTAACATGTTGTAAGACTAAAAGGAATATAATGAAAAATCAAGTTGGTAGTCCCTGTTTTTTATCCAAGGGAAAATCATTGTGTATATATGTTTCATGTTTTATGCTCTCGCTATTATTTATTTTCTTTTTTTAAGAATTCATTTGTAGATAATTTTTGTACATGATTAAAACCTACATTTGGTATCAGATATGTTTCGAGTTCAAGGGGATGTCATTACTGCTGAGGGTTTTTTTGCTCAGGCCTATGGTAGACCATGTTCAGTGGGAGATATGCAAGATCGATTCTTGCGGTAAAATAAGATGGTGAGTAGTGGAAAAATAAAGATTGAGAAATTTAATGGTCATATTTTTGAGTTGTGGAAGCTCGAGATGGAGGATCTGCTGGTGGATAAAGGTTAGTGGAACACAGTAGATCTGGGTACTAAACCAACGACAATGTCAGATGAAGACTGGATTGGAAGACAAAGAGCACAATACAGTTGTGTATCTGAGATTCATTATTGTTGAATTTATCTAGGGAAGCTATGGCGAAGACTTTGTGGTTCAAGTTAGGGACTTTGTATCAATCTAATTCTCTAGTGAATAAATTGTTTTCTCGGAAAAAATTCTGTAACCTGAGGATGAAGGATGGAGACTCGATGACAGAACTTCTAAACGCCTTCAATATTGTGGTAATTCATTTATCATTTACTGATATTAAAATATCAGATGAAGATAAGTGCATAATTATGTTGTGTTCTTTACCAGATTCGTGGGATATTTTGGTTATTGCAATAGGTATCAATACAACTACCTTGAATTTTGATGAAATTGTCTCAACCTTGTTGTCCAAGGAAATGAGACGGAAAAATATGGAGGGTCAAAATGGAGATGCCTTATATGCACAAGGAATGTCCTAGAACACAAACAAAAATAAGATTTCAAGTGGGAGATCTAAATCTCCAACAAATCCTGTAAAGTTGTGTTGGAAATGCGGAAAGGAAGGGATTCTCGAAAAATATTGTAGATCTAAGGCTCCTGAGAAAGGAAAGTGATCTGATGATGCTCCTTCTGCAGAGGTGAAAACCACCACAGATGAAGGTGGGGATGTGTATTTGGATTCTTCTTCAAATACACATGTATATCATGAGTCATGGTTTATTGACTCAGTTGCATCCTTTCACTTCACTCCCCATAGGGAGTGGTTCTGCGAGTATGAGAAATATAATGGTGGTGATGTCTTCCTAGGGGATGACAAGAAGGCCAGAATTGTTGGACGTGGAAATTCAAGTTCAAGCTGTAAGGTGGAATGATTAGAACACTTCTTGGTGTTCTGAATATTCCTACATTACCTATAAATCTTATTTCTGTAAGCAAGATGGATGATGCAGGTGCAAAAGCAATGTTTGAGAAAGGTACTCAAGATACTTTCAAGATGGTTCGAGGAGCACTGGTATTGATGCGAGGAGTTTGGATCAGAAATATATACAAGCTTCTTGTTAGAAAATTATATATTATGGAGCAATGCAACACATAAAATATGCGAAAAATACAAGCACACAAAACACATAAAACCAGAGAGACACAGATATACGTGGTTCACCCAATTTGGGCTACGTCCACCTAATGTACCAAATTCTTCCTTTTTATTATCCAGCAAAAATGAAGAGACAAAACCTACAGCAGATCCACTGTAATATCCTCTGTTCTCTCTCACAGTCTCCCTCTCTGTTTCTCGCTCCGAGAATACACACATAATACAAAACCATAATAAAATACCCTCATATATGCAAGGGGGTTGCCTTCTAGGGCAAAAAACCCTAATCTAAACATAACTTCTACCGTCAGATCATTTGCCTAATGAACGGCCCAGATTGACTAGAAATGTTTTGCATTTTAGCAGCAATTTTGATCTATGAGTGTCACTGCTTCTCAACTCATCAAAGTTGGGTTCAGAAAAGCTCCTGCCACCTCCAGGTAATAAAGATGATTTTTGCTGATACATGAAATGCCCTTTAAAAAAATGCAAAGGTCCAATGTCATGGATACAAAGTAAACAAGATAATCAGGCTCCACACCCAACAATCTCCCACTTGGAGACTGATTGTAGCAACTCCACCGCTGCTTCATTTGTTGGACAATGACTCCTCTTTAGACCTGGTTGTTCCTCATGTTCATCGTCATCCTTGAAGACCAATTGAAACTGAGCACATTCTCAGTTTCTCCCTGGTTACAACTTTTGTTAGCATATCTGCAGGATTTTGGCTAGTGTGTATCTTTTCTAGCTTCAACTCTCCATCTTCCAATACTGACTGTATGAAATGGTACTTGAGATGTATGTGTTTAGTCCTGGAATGAAATGTTGAGTTATTTGCAAGATCAATGGCACTTTGGCTATCACTATATTATGTGCCCATATCATTCTTATTACCCAATTCATCCATAAACCTTTGTAACCAAATTATTTCTTTACTAGCCTCTGTAGCAGCAACATACTCTGCTTCTGTTGTTTAAAGTGCAACAACACTTTGGATTTTTGAAACCCAACTGAAAGTTGTTCCACCTACAGTAAATACATATCCTGTAGTGCTCCTCCTGTTATCTCTGTCACCTGCCATATCTGCATCAACATATCCCTGTAGAGCAATGTTTGAACCACCAAATCATAATGCTTGATTTGTGGTACCTCTCAAATATCTGAGAATCAATTTTACTTCCATCCAATGTTTTTTTCTGGATTGTTCATGTACCTGCTTACAACTCCCACTGCATGTGCAATATCAGGCCTTGTGCAGACCATTGCATACATTAAGCTTCCAACTGCCGATGCATATGGAACTTTAGACATATAATCCATGTCTTCTTGGGTCTTTGGGCACATCTCCTTACTAAGTTTGAAATGGCTAGCAAAAGGTGTACTAACTGGTTTTGCATTCTGCATATTAAATATTTTCAACACCTTTTCTATGTACTCATTCTGAGACAGTGTTAATTTGTGATTTTTCCTATCTCTAGTTATCCTCATACCAAGGATTTGTTTTGCAGCTCCCAAATCCTTCATTGCAAATGAATTTTCCAATTTTCTTTTGAGCACATTTATTTCCTACATGTTAGACCCTGCAACAAGCATGTCATCTACATACAATAACAACATAATATAGCTGCCATCATTTTTCCTTTTTAGATAAACAAAATGATGAGAGTGACATCTATTATAACCTTGTTCAGACGTAAACTTGTCAAATTTTAGATACCACTGCCTTGGAGCCTGTTTTAAGCCATACAAGCTCTTCTTTAACCTGCACACCAATTTTTCTTTCCCTTTTACCTCATATCCTTCTGGTTGCTGCATGTATATCTCTTCCTCCAAATCTCCATGGAGAAATGTTGTCTTTACATCTAATTGTTCAAGATGTAAATCTTCTGCTGCTACAAGACTTAAAATAGTTTTGATTGAAGTCATTTTAACAACAGGAGAAAATATTTCATCAAAATCAATACCTTTCTTCTGTGCAAACCCCTTCACCACAAATCTAGCTTTGTACCTCTGTTTTCATCCATCTTCTTTCTTCAGCCTGTAAACCCATTTATTCTGAAATGTAGTTTTACCTGCAGGCAACCTAACTAAGTCCCAAGTCTGGTTATGCATTAAGGAGTCCATCTCTTCATCCATGGCTAGCTCCCACTTCTTCTTTCTTTCAACCTGCATTGCTTCTTCATAACATTCGGGTTCACCAGAATCAGTCAACAATAAATAATACAATCAAGGAGAATATCGTTCAGGGGGTCTACTTATCCTGGTAGATCTTCTAACACCACTTTCAGGTGTTTGAGGTGCCTGTTGCTGTTGTGGTGGTTGATGTTGTTGTGGTTGTTGATTATTATTATTTTCAGGCACCTTTACTTTTTTAGTTACCTCATCAAGAACCGTGTATTCCTTGCTTTCTTTTTCCTGTTTCTTTTCCTACAATTGATTCTTATACAAGACATTTTCATTGAATATTACATCTCTACTCCTAATGATTTTGTGATTTTCATAATCATATAAGCGATAACCAAAATCATTAACACCATATCCAATAGAGGTACATTTCTTTGATTTTTCCTGAAGCTTTGTTCTTTTTTCTTTATTAATATGGACAAAGGCCTCACAACCAAAAGGCTTTAAAAAAGAGTAGTTTACCTTTTTACCTGTCCATGCTTCCTCTGGAATACCACCATCCAAGGAACTTGAAGGCCCTCTGTTTATTAGATAAACAACAATATCTACAACATCTGCCCAAAATTGTAAAGGCAATCCCGCATGCAATCTCATGCACCTTGCACGCTCCATGATTGTTCTGTTCATCCTTTCTGACACACCATTTTCTTGTGGTGTTCTTGGAACCGTCTTCTCTCTACGAATTCCATGCTCTGAACAGTACCTATCAAACTCTTTGCTGCAATATTCACCTCCATTGTCTGATCTGAGACACTTCAACTTCTTTCTTGTCTCAATATCAACCAAAGCTTTCCATTTCTTGAAAGTATCAAATACATCACATTTATTTTGAATACAATAAATCCAAGTTTTTCTAGTTGCATCATCAATAAACGTAACATAATAGCGAGAGCCACCAAGAGATGATACCTGAGCAGGTCCCCATACATTTGTATGCACAAGCTCCAATTTTTCGATCTTTTGTTCTTTCCCAACTCTGAGAAATCTGACTCTCTTTTGTTTTCCATAAATGCAATTTTCACAAAAATCCAAATCAAGATTCTTCAAACCTGGCAACAAATTTCTTGAGTGAAGAATCTTCATCCCCTTCTCACTCATGTGTCTGAGCCTATGATGCCATAATGTTGCATCTGCTCCTTTGGAAGTTAAAGCATTAACAGAGTTAGAAATACCATTGCATAAATACAATGTACCAACCTTTTGGCCTTTTTCTATTACTAGGGCTCCTTTGGTGACCTTCTAAGTCTTGTCCGTGAAATTTGTCACACATCCTTCACCGCCTAACTGCCCTATTGAAATCAGATTTTTCTTCAGATCTGGAACATGCCTTACCTCCTTTAGTAGCCATTGGTTTCCATTCTGTTGTTTTACAAGAACTTTACCCATTCCAACAATTTTACAGGGTTTATCATCACCCAAACGAACTTGTCCAAAATCTCCTTGAACATAGTCATGAAAATATTTCTTATCAGGTGTGGCATGGAATGAATCCCCTGAATCTACAACCCAAGAATCAGTAACATTTTCGAAAGAAAGAATCAAAGCATCTTGTAACACATCACCTGTCACATTTGCTTCATGATTTTTTTCTTGTTGTGTGTCTCCTTCTTTTCCCTTCCAAGAGCTACAATCTTTCTTTAGGTGTCCTCTCTTTCCGCATTTCCGGCACACTGTCCCCGATCTGGAGTTGGATCTGCATTTCCTTGATTTACTGCGATATCCCGAGCTCTTTCCTCTTTCCATTCTCCTTCCCCTAGACTCTGCACTCAAAGCATTACCCAATGTCTCACCGAAGCTTTTCCATCGCATTTCCTCGCTAAGGATAGCACTGACAACATCATCAAACTTTAAAGTACTATATCCAAAGACAGAGTTACTAATGGCCATTACTAAACCATTCCAACTCTCTGGAAATGAGCACAAGAATAACAGAGCTCTAACTTCATCATCAAATTTTACCCCTACAGAACTTAACTGACTGGTAACTGTATTGAAATAATTTAAATGGTCTGCAACAGATCCACCTTCCAACATCTTCATATTAAATAGTCGTTTCATAAGAAATACCTTGTTTGAGGCTGAGGGTTTTTCATATAGTTTTGCCAACGTCTTCATCAAATCCTATTTTGTTGTTTCCTTTGAAATATTGAAGGCGACTGATGCCGCAAGGCACAACCGTACTGTTCTGAGTGCCTTTCTATCGAGAATGTTCCATTCCGCGTCAGTCATGGCCGTCGGCTTCTTTGTTTTTCCACTCAATGGTAGTTACAGATATTTCTGATACAGATAATCTTCCATCTGCATCTTCCACAGTAGGAAGTTTTGGCCGTTAAATTTCTCGACCCTAAACTTACCATCTTCTGCCATTGCTCCCACTCGAACTAGGAAACCCTTCTTTCCTGCGAGTTTATCAGCCAAATATACCTTCGGCTCTGATACCAGTTTTTAGAAAATTATATATTATGGAGCAATGCAACACATAAAATATGTGAAAAATACAAGCACACAAAATACATAAAACCATAGAGACACAGATATACGTGGTTCACCCAATTTGGGCTACGTCCACCCCGAACAGCCATTCCTTCCTTTTTATTATCCAGCAAAAACTAAAGAGACAAAAACTAGATCAGATCCACTGTAATATCCTTTGTTCTCTCTCACAGTCTCCGTATCTGTTTCTCGCTCTGAGAATACACACATAATACACAGCCGCAATACAATACCCTCATATATACAAGGGGGTTGCCTTCTAGGGAAAAAAACCCTAAACTAAACATAACTTCTACCATCAGATCATCCACCTATGAACGGCTCAAATTGACTAGAAATTACTATACTTTTACAAGGAAATTTTACATATGTTTTTAACTTCGAGGGCGCTGCCCCTAAAACCCCCCACCACGGGGGGGCTCCGAAAAGCCCTGTCTCCCCCCCTGGCCCCCCACGGCAGCGATTAATTACGGGCAACGTTGCAGCCCCTTTTAAGGTACAGGGGTCCAATGCTGTGATACAAAGTAAATAAGATAATTAGGCTCCACACCCAACACTTCTGGGTAGCACTTTTATTGTTGGGTACAACAATTCTATGGATCGTGAAAGTGGAGCAGAAATCCTAGCGATCTTTGGAGAAAATACCATGCTATGGCATCAAAGCCTTGTACATATTGGAGAGAAGAGCTTTTAGATACTGCATGGTAATGGTATGGTAGAATGTATGTCTAATTTCTCTCTGGATTTCAATTTCTATGAACATTGTGTATATGGGAAGCAAAATCGAGTGAGTTTCCCCTCTAGTGCTAAGAGGGAAAACAAGATAATAGAGCTTGTGCAGAATGATGTCTTTGGATCTATGTCAGTTCCATCACTGGTTAAGTATGTATACTATGTGTCATTTATAGATTACTTCTCAAGGAATACATGGATATATTTCTTGAGGAATAAATCTGAAGTATTTGACAGATTTGAATTATTTAAGGCTCTAGTGGAAAACCAGATTCATAGGATTGAAAACACTAGAAGGAGGCCATGGTTGATGAAATGGCATCCTTACACAAAAATGAGGCATGGGATCTAGTGGAGTTGTCCGTTGGAAGGAATCCCATTGGGAGAAAATGGGTTTTTAAGAAGAAGATGAATGCATAAGGCAAGGTGGAGAAATACAAAGCTCGGTTGGTAGAAAAAGGTTATTTCCAAGTGCCGGGAATTGATTTTTGTGATATTTTTTCTCCTATTTCCAAGGTTACTTCTATTATATTACTTTTGTATGTTTTTGTTTCATTTCATTTTGAAGTAGAACATATGGATGTCAAGACAACATTTCTTCACGGGGATCTGGAAGAGGAGATCTACATGAAGCAACCTGAAGGTTTTGCGGTGAAGGGTAAGAAATAACTGGTATGTAAGTTTAAAAAGTATTTGTATGGGTTAAAACATTCACCAAGGATGTGGTATTATAAATTTGATACCTATATACAGGGACTTGGCTTCACGAGAAACAAAGAGGATCACTATGTGTATTTTAAATTAATTGGTGACCATGTTATTTATTTTTTCTTGTATGTGGATGATATGTTGTTGGTTGTAAATGAAAAATAAATTATATATGATTTGAAGACCAAATTTTTCTCCAAATTCTACATGAAGGATCTTGGTGCTGCAAACTATATTTTGGGCATGGAAATTAAGAGAGATTGGGAAAAGAGGAAGCCTTGGTTAAACCAAAGGAAGTATGTCGAGACAATATTGCAGAGGTTCAATATGCAGGATAGTAAACTGCTAAAGGTGATCCGGACTTATACAGGAACGCAATAAAATATATAAATACACATAAACACAGAGTCGCAGCAAAAATAATACTTCACTTCATTAATATGACATAACTGAAACATGCTTACAGACAGAATGGAAATAAACTAGCTAGGGGACTCGTAGCATATCTCTGAGAAGAGATGTGGCGGCTACAGGCCTTTGAATTGTGTTAAAATGACGCTCGAAGGCCTATTTATTATTGAGAAATAATGGAAAACCCTAAACATCAAAAAACCTAACCCTAAGAGATGAAACACCAAACTATGGGCCCCGTTGGGGTAAATTGGTACATCAATTTTTAGGGGTCCTGACTTTGGCATGCGATCATTGTCTGATGCACATGATAGCTCATTAGAAATATCTATCTGAGGACTACAACTGCTGATAGTTAATATTGAATTGAATACTCCTATTTTCCTAAAGGTGATTTTCCCAAAAAAAAATGTTTAAGGCCTCAAAACGGCTCCGAAAGTTCATGACACAAAAAACTGCCAAAAATAGTAAATTGTGCTACAATTAAGGAAATTGAAAATATAAAAGAATCAATGGTGGGGGTAAAATTGGAATAGGTGTTTGACCACCAATATCCACATGGATCATTCCTCCCTACTTAGGAATCAATGGCCCCAATTATGTTGAGTTCCTCCACGAGATGACGAAACTTCTGTTGAACTTGGTCCCTGTTGAGCCACTTGCCCTCATGAAGAAGTTGGCATGATTTGAAAAATCGATATAGATGGATCCTTTGTTGGAAAGTGTTATTTGTGTTCCATGATCCAATGAGTTTTGGCTTGTTCCATGCAGTCTAGGTTTAACTTTTTTGGTGTAAGTTGTTCATCCATGTCCAATGTGTCCAGTAGAGATGGAAAGTAGGATTGAAGACGGTCCATGTTGAACACTGGGTGCAGACCAAGGAATGGTGGAATACTGAACTTGAAGGAATTTCCCCCTAAATCCTTGGTGATGGTGTATGGCCCATATCAGAGTAGGAAAAGCTTGCGGTGGGGTCCATTGAGGCGCTCCTTCTGCAAATGTAGATACACTTTGTCGCCCACCTGAAAGTTGTGTGGCACCCAATGTTGATCATGTCATTGCTTGTAATTAGCATTAGAACTGTCCAATATTTCATGAACCTATTGGTGGATGTGCTCAATAATTTTTTCTCCTTGTCAGCTTCAGACTAGACATGAGCCTAATCGTCCTGAGTAGCTGCAAATGGCATGGCTACGTCAATGGGACATAGTGGCTGGAATCCGAAGCCCACCTAAAAGGGGTTGTGGTCGGTTGAGCTGTGGAGGGCCCAGTTATAGTTGTGTTGTACATATGGGAGGCTCTCATCCCATGTGTGTGTATGCTTTAAGTTGTACATGCGTATAATGTGTATGATCATCCTGTTGACGACCTCTATATGGTCATCAATTTGCAGATGCAAATTTGTGGACTTGGTGAGCTTGGTGTCCAGCATTGACCAGAGGCTAGAAAAAAATGTGTTGAGGAACCTTTTATCCTGATATGAGATGATATATTGTGGGATCCAAAAGTGTACCCACACTCATTCAAAGAATATTTTAGAAATGGCTTTTACTGTGATATTCTTCTTGCAGGCCGCCATAATGGCCATCATCGAGAATTTGTCGGCAACCATGAAAACATAGTCGTTTCCACGCTTAGTAGAAGGAAGGCCCGACATGTAATCCATGGAGATGGATTCCCATGGTCGATTATGGGTAGGAAAAGGAGTATATAGGCCTTGCTTCTTGATGGTTGATTTAGAAATGGTGCAACTAGTGCAGGATCTAGCATACTTCCTAACATATTGTCGAAGGTTCAGCCAATATAAATAATTCTGAAGTACTGCCACTGTTTTATCGACCCCGAAATGCCCAACGACCCGACTATAGTGCACTTCCCAAATAATCTTGGCACTCTCACTTGAAGGAACACAAAGGTATTCCATGTGACATAGTAGTGCATACTGGAGGTGAAAATTTGGAACTCGTTTACCCTATAAGAGTGTCTTGTATGTGTGGCTGAATTCTAGATCGCTCTTGTAGAAAAGCGGCCAATCAGAATTCTCATGCCCACAAGAGTTGAGAACGATGGTTAGCACCACAATAGGTGGTCGAGGCAGTATGCAAAACTATTGGTGTTTCCCTTCTTGTCCTTGATGTTCAAATGAGGTTGTTGCAGATATGTGGACCATTTCTGATGGAAACTATTTTGCAAAGTCCCTTGTGTATGTATTAACTACATAGTTCGGTGGTCTATGTGGATGATCGTTTCCTTACACACAATGTAATGCTTCCATTTTCAGTAAGCCTGCACAATGGAATACATATCTTTTGCTTAAGTGGGATACTTCCGGAGTATGTCAGAAAATTTCTCACTATGATATGCAATTGGATTCCCCTGTTGAGTAATAATTTCCCTAATATCATAGTCAGAGGCATCTATCTCGATCTCAAATGGTTTTTGCAAGTCTGGTAATTCGAGCACTGGGGAAGAGCAGAGGTGATGTTTCAACTCTACGAATTCCATATGTTGAGATTCGTACCAAAATAATTTTTCTTTCACTCCTCCCTTGGTGACTTGACTCAAGGGCCAAGTGATATGATAGAATCCCATCACGAACCTGCGGTAGAAATTACCAAGACCCATAAAGTTGCAGAGCTCTTTTAGAGTGGTTGGGGCTGGCAAATCCCAAATGACTTAGATTTTGGTTGGATCTGCATGCACTCCCCACTCATCAATAATTTATCCCAGATAATGAACCTAGGTCATGCCAAAAGTGCACTTCTCCAAACTAGTACACAACTTGTGTTTATACAGTGTTTGGAGGACCTTTCGGATGTGGTGGAGGTGCTCTTCCCAAGCCTGGCTGAAGATCAGGATGTCATCAAAGTACACTACTACAAATTAGTTGTTTAATAGCCGCAAGATGTCGTCCATCATCCTCATGAAGGTTGCAGGAGCATTCATCAACCCAAAAGGCATGACCAGCCATTCGAAGAGGCCTTCCTTGGCTTTGAAGGTAGTCTTCCACACATCGAAGCGTTTGATCGGTACCTGGTGATACCCAGACTTCAAGTCGATCTTGTTGAAATATTTTCCCCCTTTGATTTCGCCCAGAAGGTCATCAATTTGTGGGATCGGGTACCTATTTTGTACAGTGATATTGGTCAGTGCTTGATATTCAATACAGAATCTCCAAGTCCCATCCTTCTTTTGCACAAACATGATCAGGCTCCCATAGGGAGATGAACTTGGCTGGATGTGACCTTTCTGCAGTATTTTCTGAATCTACCTCTTTATTTCATCGTTCTCTAGAACAGAGCCTCGATAGATTGGTACATTGTGTAGTGGTGCATCTGGGGTCAGATCGATGGGGTGCTTAACCTGACAGTGCAGAGGCACCCCTATGGGTGAGGTGAAGATGTTCTCGTACTCCTCCACAACATTTTCCATTTGTTTTTGTCATGCGGAGGAGCCCTATCTGGAGGTCGTGGCCATAGTCTTCTTCTTGACCTGAGGGCGGATTATCAGGAAAACAAATTTCTAGGTTTTTTAAATGAGCTTACTGCATTATTTTGCAGTAACCAAAGATATGGTGGCAAGCGGTGCTACCTCTAATATCATGTACAAAGTATTTCCCAAAGTAACAATAACAGTGCAAGGTCAAGATTCATACATAGAATTTCGCTTCCACAAGTATGGTTGGCCTAATAATACTTCACAAACATCAAGAGGGGCAATGTCACATAATACCTCATCCATGAAGGGCTAGATGTTGTAGGGAAGGTGTCCCTGCTGGCTGACGCAGAGATATTGTCCTTGGAGAATCCACCCGATGGTGTATATTTGTGGGTGTGTTGTGGTCGGAAATCCCAGCTGTTTCACGACCTCTACTGAAATGAGGTTACTTTGGCTCCCAATGTCGACAATGAATTGTAGCGAGGAACCTGTTACCACATCTAGGAATGGAAGAGGCGCTCTTACTCGTCTGGATCTTCTAGTTCCTCCTTCTGGATCTTCGTGGTGGCAACAGTGGCATTGGGCTTCACATCAATAATTTGCATCCCTTTGTCACTCCCCTTGTTGGGTTCTGATTCAGAGTCAGAACATGCATCTGATACAAAATCTTTCATCTCGACCACCAATGATTGCTTGGCTTGACACTCACTTGTGTTGTGAGTTGAGCTCTTACGGAACTCACACCACTTTCCCATGTCCTTCTTTGGCTTCACAGTGTTTTGCTTTTCTTGCAGCTTTGGCAAGTTATCTTGGGCCGCCCCGCCTTGGATTTTTCTTTTGTTCTCCAGTTTGGGGAAACCTTTACCTTGCTTTTGATTTGCAGATCCAAAATCTTTCTTCTTCTGTTTGAACTTCTACTCAATCTTAGTAGCATACCAGTATGTTGTACCAAGCGACGAGACGTAGAGGAACTCCATCTCCTCCTAAATGTATATGTGCATACAACTGCAGTACTTCAGCACCAAATGTTTCTCTGAATATTTGATACCCAATTTTTTGTGAAGGATATGGAATAGAATCGTCAGCTCTTACACATCTTGATCCTTTGTTGTCAAAGCATAGTCCATTGTATGTACTTGTCCTTATATCTCCCCACGAGATAATATTGTTCCTTGATGGCATCTCGGAAATAATTCCAAGTGGGTGCGGCTGAAAACAGAGAAGGTTCCCTCTTGTCATTTTGCTCACAGTAGGTTTCCCACTAGTCCTTGACATGGGGGGCGGCTTTGAGGAGTGAAAAAATATTTTTTTCTCAGTTGGAAAAGTCATGAACCGAGAAATACCCTTCTAATATATTCAACCACCTATCTACAACGTCTACATCTATTTAGCCCTCAAATATGGAAATTTCAAAGTTTACTTGTACGATAAAAATGATTTGCACCTCCAAAGTGGCTATTGGATTAAGATGCACCATCGGCGGGCAGTCGTTGAAGAATCTAGGCCAAGTTATCCATCATCGTGTTCCTTTGTTTCTTGAGGGCCTCCTCGAGCAATATTTTTATAGGATCTCCTAGTGCTCCCTCATCTTTCTTTTCATCCCCCAATAGAGGCCGTAGGTTTTTGCGAGGCTTATCTTGCAAAGGTTCAACCAGATCGATCCCTAACTCCTTATACCTCGACCTCGTTGGGGACATGCAAAGAAGAATCGAGAAAGAGCATACCGCTCTAATGCCACTGATCCGGACTTATGCAGGAACACAATAAAATACAAAAATACACATAAACACATAGATGCAGTACAATTAAGACTTCATTTCATTAATATCACATAACTAAAATATGTTTACAAATAGAATGGAAATAAACTAGCTACGGTATTGGTAGCTTATCTTTGAGAAGAGATGAGGTGACTATAGGCCTCTGAACTATGTTTTTTTTTGGTAAGTTAGGTTATTCTATTAATTCGATAAAATAAACATTACATATGCTACAGGCAGGGTTGGCAAGTTGTGCATAACCAATCCCAACCCTTGTTTCTCGGTTTCGGGGCTACCTCAGAGGAGGAAACTAGCTCGGACAAAACTTGAGACATAAAATTACAATATGCGCAGTAGAGTTGATGTATCTAGATACTACAAAATATGCACCAAAAAAAAAAAATTGATGGTAGCATGCTGGACCAAAAACATGGAAGAGTTGTGCAGCTGCGCAAGCCTCAATCTTCATCTTCATCATCACTGTCGATGACCTCCTCCTCAATGGGGCAAGAAAGTGCCTGGGCAGCCGCTTCCTCAGAGTCTGCCACTGGACGCCTGGGTTTGGGGACAAGTGCGCAAAGGATGGGGGACTCCAGAGCCTCTGCGTTAGGGACACGTGTCCAGTTTCCTTCAGAGTCCATCACCCCGACATCCAATTCATCATCATTCTCCACTTGAACTGGCAGCGGATCAGTATTGCGAGGTATGGGGTGCACCTGGTGCACTATGGTGAAATTTCGCAGGTCGCGCCTGCCTCGCTACGCAGCTTGCACTAGAGCTTCTTCCTCCTACTCAGGATCGAGGCTCTGTCTCACAAAACTATTGGAGGAGGAGCCTTCCATCGACTCCAAGAGATTGTCCTCTCCGTGGTGATAATATCCAGGGAGAGCACCTCTCTGACCACCTTGGGCGGTTCTCTGGCGTAATCTATGGGTCATTGCACAATTAGGAAGGGGAGAGGCTTCAAGTAAATGGTATGCAGCAAGGGGATAAAAAGTGTCGAGGACCTGGGGGGTGGAAGGTCCAGAGAAGAGGTGTGCAGACTAGGAAGTCACAGCCCAGAGGGGACTGTGCAGCGCAGCGCTGAGAAGAGGGTTGCGCGGTTGTCTAGAATCAGGGAAGTTCCAAATCAGAGTCAAAAGGAAAGGCAGAGGGAAATTACTATGAGTTTTTCGGGGCTGAGATCTCATCCTTTTAAAAGGTCTTGGACACGTGCGAGGGGGATTGAAATGATTATGCCTCGCACGCAACTGCGTGCCATGACCAATTTCCTTAGCAGGCTCGAGGGTAGGGCGATGGATGATATACAAATCAATCATGATAATCATTTATGGTGATAGTTGCAAGGCGGTACCCTAGAGAGGGTAGCGTTGTACCCAGCGTCTCATCATCATACCTTATCTTTTTTGTCTCTTGTCGATGGCTAATGGTTTGAGGATCCATAGCAGGTGAGCCTCTACGCAAAAGATCTTCGTCCTCCAAGATGTGTGAGAAATAATTGTCGTTCGTGCCAGTTCTGTCACCCGCATCCAAGGGGAGAAGGTCCTTTTGAATGAGAGTGTAGCATTCATGTCTTAAGG
The DNA here is from genome assembly GCA_034641835.2 of Pinus albicaulis. Taxonomy (NCBI): domain Eukaryota; kingdom Viridiplantae; phylum Streptophyta; class Pinopsida; order Pinales; family Pinaceae; genus Pinus; species Pinus albicaulis. The sequence goes on along the minus strand of CM076580.1, from coordinate 728,486,207 downwards.
ATTCCTCCTCAACCTGAGAAAATCTGGAATGATACAGCTCATAGTTGCTTTCCACCCCTTTATTCGCAAGGAGATCCGCTACTGACTTAGATTTCCTTCACACATTGCAAAAAGTAATAGCTTTGTGGTTATGTATCAGCTATTCTAGAACCTTGAGCTTATGGGCTAACCTCTAGCTGTTGGAGACCTTTGAGGAAGCTGATCCTTGGAGGATTCTAGTGGCTGCCATATTTATGACTTGCAAGTCTCCCTCCATTTCCAGGGGGGAGTAATTAAACTCAATTTCAATTTGAATACCCTATATGAGCCCCTCCAACTCCACAGAATTATTTTTGTCCCATCCCATGTTACCGAAGTAAATCTGGAGAGGTTCGCCTTGAGAGTTCCTGATAATGGCTTTGAATCCTTCATTTCTGGGGTTGCCTTTGGACACACCATTTGGGGGGGGGGGTTCCATTTTTCAGGGGCAGGATTTCTTCCTTCGCTTCTAGGATTGATATCCAGGGGGGTTTTTATACTCATTTTCCAATTTTTCCATATGTGGCACTCTGCTGCAGAGGTGGGAAGGTCCTCCTGACTCCAATCGTCTAAGGCCAATGTTTCAGAGAGGTTGTTTTGAATCTGAGCCGAAAGATTCTCTGATGTGGATGCTTTCTCTTTGAAGATGCGGTTGTCCTTTCCTTCCATATATTCCAAATAAGGATGCCCAGAATGATCTGCCAGATTCTATTCAGGAGAGTATTGGTGTAAGTATTTTCCATCCAGCTCCTGATGGTGTTCATGATTTTTTCCCTTACTCGATTGGAGCGATGACATAAGACTGCAATTCTATCCCACAAGAAGTTAGCTGTAGGAAATTCATCCAACAGGTGATCGATGGTTTCCAAGTTTTCCTGACATAGGGGGCACCTGGAGGGTCTTAAAAACCCCCTCTTCAAAATATTATCCCATGTGAGGATGCGGAATTTACTGAGCATCCATAGGAAGGTGTCTACTTTAGGCCAGAGATTGGCCATTCATATCTTTTTCCAGATGATATCTATTGGACCTGGATTCTGCTGATGAAGGATGTTGTAAGCTTCCTTGGTAGAGTAGTTTCCACTAGGCATATTCCCCTAGCGAAGGATGTCAGATCCTGGCCTTACTCTAATTTTTCTTTTGGTTTTGAGTTCCTCCTAGATTTCTGTGTGGCACTCATTGTTCCAGTCGTCTTGCCATTTGTTCGTGTGTAGCCATTTCTTATAAACTTGGGTAGTGTCATATGTCTAGAAGTCCTGTACATTTTGTCTTTTCCTTCCTTGGAGAACCTCACTCCATATAGGTCTTGGAAAGATGGAGGATAGGCTTGGCAGCTGCTGCCAGGAGTCCTCCTAGAGTCTTTCTTGGGTACCACTTCGCAACTCCTAGAAGCTATGACTTTGTATCATCTATTTTTGGCTACTTGTTTCTTTCCAGATTTGGTATCCCCTAGACTCTAAGTTGAACTGGATGAGGTCCTCCTTAGGCCATGGGTGTGCATACTTGGCCGCCCATAGATTATCCCATGGATTATTGGGGTTGGAGACCATTTTTTACTAGATGCTAGCTCCCATTATGTTATTATTGTGCTTAGGATCACACAGTCCTAACCCCCGCTAACTTTTACGAGTACAAACATCCTTCCAGTTGACTAAGGCCCATTTTTTTTTCTCTTTGGTGCCGCCCCATAGGAAATATATTTACAAGTTGCGCACGGCTTTGAGGACCCATTTGGGGGTTGCCAGGACTGAGAAGAGGTAAATGGGGAGTGATTGCAAAACATATTTAATGAGAACCAGGTGGCTTGCAATATTGAGGGTATGATGGGTCCAATTGGATAACCTCATTTCCATTTTTTCCAACAGGCCTCGCCAAGAGGAATGGTTGATGGCTGAATCAGTAAGAGGGGCTCTTAGGTATTTTGAGGGCAAGGAAGCGATGGTGAAACCTAGGATGCGGGAAATGTTGCGCTGAGTGAGAGGGAGGGTATAAAAGAAAAATATCTATGATTTTTCAGGGTTTACCTCTGTGTCGGAGGCTTCAGAAAAGGAACATAGAAGGGATTTGACAGTGCGGGCTTCTTGGACCGAGGGGTAACCCATAATCATATTTTCATCCACAAATTGTTGATGGGAGTAGGGGGGAAGTTGTGTAGGGGTAAACCATACAGGGCACCTAACTGGATGGATATTTTGAGAAGGTGAACCAATCCTTCAGCCATAATGATGAAGATGAAAGGAGAAAGAGGGTCCCCTTATCTGATGTCTCTTGAAGGGTTGAAGGAAGCAAAGGGAATACCATTGACCAATATGGAGAGAAAGGGGGAGGTGATGAGACTCATGATCCAGTGAACCTTGGTCTGGCTGAAGCTGAAGGCTATGAGTACATTTTTGATGTAGTCCCAGCTGAGTTTGTCAAAAGCCTTGGAGAGGTCGATTTTGAGAAGCATGCCAGGATTTTCGGAGGTTTTGAGAGAGTGGATGAATGCATGGGTTAGGATGATGCCATCAAAAATTTTCGTACCTTCCACATAACCTGTTTACTCCAGGGATATAATTATGGGAAGGAGCTGCTTCATCCTATTAGAAATAACTTTGGAGATAATTTTGTAAATGACATTGCAGAGAGTTACGGGCTTGTACTTACTTGGCGAGGTTGCATTGTCTTCTTTTGGAACCAAAGTGATGAAGGTGGCATTTAGCGCTGAAGAAGCCAGTGAGTGGTGCATGATTCCTCCACTACGTCCCAAACTTCATTTTGGATTGTGTCCAGAAAAAATGGAAGAAGTTGGTGGTAAATTCATCAGGACCTGGAGCTTTCCCTGCTTTTAGCTAGAAGACTTCTTGTTCCACTTCAGAAAGGGTAGTGGTTGCGAGCAGCACCCTGTTGTGATCGTTCATTATTAGCTTGGGAATGTGTTGGGTGATTTTCCCAATGGCCTCATGCCTCTGATGATTGGGGTATTGCAGAGTGTTCCTGAAGAGATTGTGCGGCTCCTCAGTAATGGCCTCTTGCGTTTCTGGCCACTCTCCATTTTGGTCTTTAAGAACAGTGATTTTGTTATGCATCCTATGTTGAATGGTGGAGCGATGAAAGAATTTAGTGTTTCGTTCTCCATATTTGACCCAGGAGATCCTTGATTTTTGTCTACATAGGATTTCTTCCCAGTTCCTTCTTTCTTCCATCTGAGTAGTTAAGGTATTCTCCTGACTTTCTGACTCGGCTTAGCGTCCTTCCTGGATAATAGTTTGTTTCAACTTCTTCATTTTTTCCTCCAGCTCTTTTTGTTCTGTGAAGATATTGCCAAAGGTTGATTTGTTCCAGACCTTCAGTTTTCCTTTGAGAATTTTCAGTTTTGTCTGGAACTGGAGCATCTTAATGCCTTGCGGGGGTACTATGGAGGTCCACCATTTGGAAACCATATCCTTGAACCCTAGGTGCTGGGGCCAGCACTGTTCGAAGTGAAAATTTTTGGGGCATGCTTACCTGGTTGTAACCATTGAAGTTGTATTGGCCAGTGGTCAGATCCTGCCGCAGGGATGATGGTAGCAACTATGTCACCCCCCATCCAGATGAAGTCTTTTGTGATGAGGAACTATCTAGTCTTGAGGCTATCTGGTGGGTGCCTCCTCTTTTATTATTCCATGTGAAGATGCCATTGGAGGTTTGAAGATCGATGAGGTGGTTTCCATGAATGAAGTTATTGAACCCATTACTGTCCAAGTCCAAATGCATCCTTCCTTCTTTCTTTTCCTGGAGATTGTTTATCATATTGAAGTCTCCTCCCAGGAGCCAGAGTGGAAAGGCTCTTTGTTTATTGAGTTTTGCTAGGCTATCCATAAGCTCTGTTTTTTTATGGATGTTCTAGGGAAAGTATACATTTGTGAGTAGACCATGGATATCCGTACCAATCAAGTGAAATTTGGCCTAGATGAAGTCTTTGTTGGCATGAAAATTCTCTAAGGAGATGATTTGGGGGTTCCAAATGATTTCCATCCCTCTAGAAGCTCCGTTGGCATCAACCACTATTGTATTTCTACCTTTCCATACTTTCTTGAAGGTTGTATCCAGAGTGGAGCTGGAACATTTGGTTTCTTGCATGTGGAATATTGCAGGGTGTTCCTTAGTAATTATTTTCTTTATTGTCATGTGCTTAGTGGGGTTATTGAGCCCTCTTATATTCCAGGATATGACCTTCATGGGATTGGATTGGTGGTGTAGGCAAAGAATCTTGTCAACTTGGGGAATCACCCTAAATCCACCATTTAGTTTCCTATTTCTATAGTTATTTGCGGAGTTTTTTTCCTACCCCTTTTGTGGGACTATTTCGTGAAGTATTTGGTGTTTATGAGTGTGCCCTCCTGAATACCCAGAGAGGGGAGCCGCTGCGCTCTAGCTAGGATTTCTTCCATCTTTTGGACTTGTTGCTCCAAAATATATTTGAAGTATTTCTAATTGCAGGAATCCTCTAACCCTATGAGATCTAGGCCCTCAAGGTCAATGCTTTCTAGTTCTTCCTCCAACACTTCTAGGATCGTCTTTGTGATCTGTTCTTTTCCTTTTGACGCTTTTTTACCCCTGTGTAGCTTGCGGTTAGAGGTTTCAAGAAGGTCTCAAGGGGGACCTTGTCTTGTTGAGATATTGAGGACTGGGCCTTCTCCATGGAGGTGTGCCCGACTTCGATCACTGGTTCATTTTCATTTTCATTTAGATGATTTAAAGCTGCGAAGTTGTTGCTAGTCGCGGGTCCTTTTTTATTCTGCTTAGGGGTAGCTCTCCCGTTGTGCCTTTTCTTTCTTTCTACCTTCATGAATCCTTCTACTTCCTGATCATTGGATTCCTTTTCAGCCATATCTTTCTTGTTTAGGGGACAATCTCTGAAGAGATTCCCGTGTTGGTGACACTTCCTGCATCTGAAAGGAATGTGCTCATAATCTACAGTTTGTGTCCATTCAAAATCTTCGTGCAGCAGACTTACCTCGCCTGGTAGAGGTTCCTCCAAGTTCATGTAGACGCATATGCGGGCGTATGCTGCATAGTGGTTGGTCTTGGTCTCCTCTGCAATATTGACAAACTCCCCTAGGGCATTGCTAATGTCTTTGAGGGTCAGCTCATCCCAGTAATCCTAGGGGAGGGAGTAGAGCCGGATCAAGACCAGAGTCCAAGTAAGATCATATTTGTTAGGGTTGAATCACTCCATCCAGGGTCGGAGGTATAGGCCTATAGTGTTGAAGAAATAGGGGCCTCTATCCATGATTCTATCTTTATCTTCAGTGCATGTGAAGAGCACATTGAAGAAGCCTTTAGCACATAGCTGTAGGTCAATGCGGCCTTTGGGTTTCCACTTCAAATCTATCCGTCCTCTCAACGCTTTTTCAGTGGGCGAGAAGCCCATGAACTTGCCTATCAGTGCATGATACTTCATGAACTGGATTCTTCCATTAATGTGATGCGTTGGGACCTTGATCACTATTTTTTTGGGGTTCTTCGGTATGCATGTTGCTGACTTCGTATTCGCTTCTTCTGTTGCTGGTGGGTTTTTCTGTTGTGTTGTGGGAGTCACCCCTATGGTTTCATGAGACGGGCCAAAGTTATGTTGATTGACGGTATCAACCCCTGCCGCCACCCCTGTGGGAGGATGGATGTGAGGGGGGGAGCAGCAATCCCCCCAATGGAGTCGGTCATCGATGAGCCTCAAGCTTGCCAGGAGAGGGAGCATGGCCTAACAGTATGGGTATGGAGGTCTGCCTGGGGTAGCCAACGCATAATCTCGCAAACCCTGGGTCATGGCGGTCGGCTTGGTGCAGAGCTCTGCTAGGGTTTCTAGAGAATTTCTTTTTGCTCATGCAAATAATTGTTATTGTAAAGTCGAAGCTAAGACATTTCACTCTCCCTGAATCAAATGAATAAATGTCATGGCCTCTGAACTATGTTACAATGAGGCTCGAAGGCCTATTTATTATTTAGAAACAATTAAAAACCCTAAACATCCAAAAACCTAACGCTAGGATATGAAATGCCAAATTATGGGCCCTGTTGGGGTAAATTGGTACATCAATTTCCTGGGGTCGTAAATTTGGCATACGAAATTTGTTTGATGCAAATGATACCTCATTAGAAATATCTGTCTGAGGAATACAACTGCTCACAGCGAATATCAAGTCAAAGGCTCATATTTTTCTGGAGGTAATTTTCCCAAAAAAATGTCGTTTAGGGACTCAAAACAGCTCTGGAAGTTTAGGACCCGAAAAAATGCAAAAAATAGTAAATTGTGCTACAATTAAGAAAACTGAAAGAAACAATGGTGGGGGTCCAAGTGGAATAGGTAGGTGGTCACCAATATCCACCTGGATCAGAGGGTTCCTATTCCTATAGGCATAAATCTATCTATTGAACAGTGTCCCAAGACACAAGAAGAAGAGGACGATATGTCTTGTGTTCCATATGCAAGTATAGTGGGTAGCCTTATGTATGCAATGGTCTGTACTAGACCAGACATTGCACATGCAGTGGGAGTATTGAGAATTTTTATGTCAAACCCAGTGAAGAAGAATTGTATAGTAGTGAAGCGAGTTTTCAGATATTTGTGTGGCACTAGTGATTATGGTTTGTGCTACCATGGAAGACCACGATTGGATAGAGTTTTGGACATCCGTGGTTTTGTTTATGTAGACTGGGCTGGAGATATGTACCAAATAAGATCTACAAGTGGGTATGTTTTTAGCCTATTTGGAGGTGCAGTCAGTTGGATGAGTAAAAGAGAGTCTGTAGTGGCTATGTCAACTACAGAGGCAGAATACATGGCAGCCACACGTGCAAGCAAGGAATCAATTTGGTTGCAGAGATTGTGTTCAAGTATGGGGTTGGTGCAATGAGCTATAAGGATAGAATGGGATAGAAAAAATGCATTTTTCTTAGCTAATAACCTTGCCTATCATTCAAAGACAAAGCACATTGATGTTCAATATCTCTTGAGATATGGTGGAGGATAAAAAGGTGTTGTTGCTAAGGGTGGACACTTTGAAGAATGTTGTACATACATTGACGAAATATATGAGCACTTACAATTTATCTTGGTGTAGAGAAACAATGGGTGTTCGGGGTTGGACCAATGACTAAGCTCTCTTGTGGCCCTTGTGGAAAGAAAACAACAAGTGGGAGAATGTTGGGTGTGTTTTATACCCTTTCCACGACTAGAATAAGGTGTGAAGTGGGGGGTTAGAGGGGGGACGAGAGCCACCCTACGATTACACTGGGAATAGAAGGGAGGTCACAGGGGGGTGGTAGCCCCTCTGTCGAGGTCCGGGGCGGTTCTCTGGGAAAAAAAAATGGATCCTATATTAGGTGGGCGGACTCGCCTATGGTTTTGTGCATGATTTTGCACATGGTTTTGGGCATGATGGTTTTCTACTCATGGTATTTTGTAGATACGGTAAAGGGAACTACGGTTGTTTTCTAATCCAGGGTTAATCGATTAGGGTTTATGAATGCTTCAGCATGTATATATGTGTTGTAACACTAAAAGGAATATAACGAAAAATCAAGCTGATAGTCTCGGTTTGGGATCAAGGGGAAAATATCTATGTATATATGTTTTATGTCTTATGCTCTCGCTTTTGTTTATTTTCTATTTTCAGAATTCATTTGCAGAAAATTTCTATACAGCGTTAAAACCTACAGTAACCACTAGTAAGTCTACACATTTACAATTTTACTCCTACATAAGTGTTGAGGAAAACATAAATAATGGTGGGAAGCAACTCCCAATAAGTATATTTATTTACATATTATTACTATACATTTTTTATTCAAAGACTTGCTTAAATTATGGTAGGAAGTAGTTGATGGTAAATATGCTTAGATTATGGTGAAAATTTATTGATGTTAAATATGTCATTTACATATGTATGAGCTATTTTCAAGGATTTTATTTTTAGATGGTTTTCAGGCAAGCTTAAGAATAAGAAAATCACTACACAAATATCTAAAAACCATGCATGAATATTGCAACCATATCCATAAATTATGGAATAAAATATGTAAATTAGTTATTCACATGGAATTATATTAAGCAAACGTCAATTGTTAGAGACTTGGCAGGCACTAATAATGATTTTGTTGTATAAAATCTACCAACGAGATTCAATCTGATCTTATAATGTACTAAAACAAGATATTGAATCTTTCTACAATTTGTGGAAACAAAACACGATCGCACAATCACATAATATGTAAGAGAAAGATACAATCAATCGTACAACACAAGATGTATCTGGGGAAAGTAACTGCTCAAGACCCCTCTATCTCTATATTGCATATGGTCAAGATCATGAAATAATACAATGTTACATTAGGGGAATTTTGAAGTCAAAAATGGGCCTCCTAAGAAAAATGTAAAATAAAAATTCACTTTATGAGAACCAATCACATTTTAGGGGATAACAGCATCCCCCATGGTTGAGGTGGCATTGCTTGAGTTAAATGTACTTACTTGTCACGTTATCAATGGTGGATAAAAACTCATGATTAACTATGGTAGTATTCTAAGTACTTTTAAAGTCACAAAGTAAAGTACTCATAATAAATGTCATTTCACATTTTTTGAATAAAATATTATTATTGTCATTTCATAGTTTTTAGAAGAAACAATGCATATCCCTATACAATCTTCATGTCTTTACACACTTTTCATATATCTTATTAATTTTTATATTATGTATTATTTCTTCTTATGTTATAAATCAAATCAATTCAATATGTAATATAAAATTAATACATAAAATAATATATTGCATTTATTTTATTATATTATTTGATTTTTATATAGTATATTAATTACATGTTATTATATAATTTAAATAATATAAATTTTAATTAATGATATGTTGTACAACTAAGAATTAATGAATTTATGTTTATAATTTATTTTAAGTTATTTAAGTACAAAGTACAAATGCATTAGTTGTTCAATGATAATAATTTTTTCTTGAAAATTTCATGTTTATTTATAGTCACATCAAAAAAAAAAAAATTATATTAATTTTATTTTGGTACAACTTTTCAATTGAATTTAACCATGGTTACATGAATTTTGATGCAAAAAGTTAATTGAAATTCATAAATATTATTTTATTGGTTTAGCTATTATGTTATTATTTCCTTAGGAGGCCCATTATAGACCTCAAAATTCCCCTAATATTCCTCACACTAAGAAACCTTTGCACTTTGTTGATTGGCTCACTCCCATCCTGCTCGAATCTGGCTTGCAATCTAAGCAAAATCGATCAAGTATTTAACCTTTTTCTTGCCTTTGCATGGCATGCCTTGCTTACGCATTCTTGGGCTAATGTAGCCCCTATTAATTAGGAAAAACCCAAATGATGATTGTGCAATACTTCAAGGCCTTCCTGATGACCTCATGCATGACTTTTATAATATTTTAATAGTACAACTGATAGATCTCTTCCATTTAACCTCAGTCTCAACTGGATCTTCCTTAGAAATGACATGCAACTATTATTTTTATTGAATTATCATTTAACTGATTGATCACTATTCGTGAATTAAATCATATTTAATTCATTGGACCTCTCACTAGCTCATCTCTCAATTAAAACTAGTTAAACTGATTTTAACTCAATTTCTTGAGTTAACAAACTACAACTCACAAATAACTATATCTAGACCCCCTAAAAATAGAAAATCCATTTTCATGCATCCTCTTAGACCTCTAGCTCAAATTTCCTAAGCTAACTAAGTCTTCCTAACTCAGTTAACTAATAAGTTGTCATGAGATGAAATTACAAATTTTCTTCTAATTTAATGAAGGGAAAATTAATTCAGAAGCCTCATATGGTAGCCATTTCTGGGTGCCATTTTTTGGATTTCAATTCTCAATGCCAATTCCACTATTTCTTGTTGCAAATTTCAACACGCCCTCTTAACAAGAAGGGAATTAAATCTATCATGATCCGGTACCTTTGGAATGTTCTACATGCAACAGTTATCTAGTGTTGTCTGCTCCTGCAACTCCTGAAACTAAATAGGCTCCAAAAAAAATGAATTAGTATGATGCATATTTTATCATATTCTCTGATTGTTATCGATTAATGCACTATCTACTGAAATCTCTGCATTGTTTTTGACTCTGTGTCTGTGCCCTCTGCACTGCTTCCAACTCTGATCTGCGCTCCAGTATCTGACATTTGTTGCTCTGATTTTTGTCTTCCTGACATCTGACTACATCAATCTTACTGATCCTTCCTACTACTATGTATTGTGGGCTCCTCATAGCAAGGTCTGATCCATGAGACGCACCACCTCACTAGATCTTGCCCAAATTTATTCTCTTGAGATTATGTCTACACATCGCCCCACCTCTCACCTGAAGGTATGGATGCATGTGCTCTCTCTACCCATCTGGATCGAAATTTCCCCCTACCAGAGGTCTCTACTTGAGTGGACGCCTCCACTCGGTCTCCTCTCTGCTTCTCCAATTTTGGTTGCTCCACAACCTTCTAATATTGCTTCTGAGACTACATGTTGATAGGTAATTTGTGTTCCCCCTCAACCACCAAGTCACTAACCTCTGCTTTTCTCCTTAAATATTTTCATGCACCATCAACCTTGAGAGAATATAGGTTCTTGACCCTTACACTGATATGTTTCACTTTTCTCATGGTGATGTGTCTAAGGAACATCTTTCCTTTTATAAATATGACATCATAACCACGGTCTTCCATTACCGCTATGGAGACAAAATTATTCCTTAGACTTGGAACATACAAAACATATGCTTGTCTGAGAAGGGAGCCAAACTCCCTATGAAAGTTAATTGTACCTATGTCGGTCCCATTATACCTCTTTTCATCTCCAAACTCTATGTTCAATAGGAGGTCCTTCTCCTCCAAGTCACAGAAGAGATATCTATTCCCCGTCATATGGAATGAGGCATTGTTGTCTAGATACCACATTAATCCCATTACAGTGTTGGTCATGCATGCAATGAGAGTAAAATAAAGCTCGAACTGTGAATCTAGTGCTTCACCCACTACAACTGTTGGCTCCTTCTTGCTGCCTTCTTCTGTGGAAAATTTGAGGCATAGTGCCTGTGCTCGTGATAGTGAAAAAACTTGATCTTAGAAAAGTATCTCTTGCCCTCTTCACCTTGGGACTTATTTCCCTTGAATTTATTACCTTTTTTTACCAACGCAAAATATTATTCTTTGTCTTTGTCAAAGGTCACGTCTCTAGTGCTCTACCTTGTCTCTTCTATTACCAATTCGGACCATAAACGCTCCTAGTATGGTAACTTCTCCCTCCCATTCACAGAGTCATGGTAACTATGCTAGCTCTTGGGAAGGCCTATAAGTGATAGGCTCACAAAATCATCATCATCAACAGTCACCCCAACACTTCCAAGCTCACATCGACACTGAGTGAACTTCGTCAAGTATTTTTGGATAGTGTTGCGCTCCTCCATCTTGATATTTCTAAGATTTTCCATCAATTCCAACTTCATGTGGGCATCGCTATTCTAAAACAGATCTATCAAGGCCTTCCACATATCATATGGACTCTCCTTCACATGGAGACTTGAGACAATATGATCTTTAACTCCCTCTAACAAGATCGTCTCGCCTTTGCTACCTTATTCTTCCATGCATAAATATTTTGAGCATCTGTTGTTGCGGGCTTGGGAATATCAGTATCTATGAATTCCTTCAACCCATTGTCCTCCAACACTACCTCCATCATGTCCTTCCATTTTATTTAATTCGAATTTCCCTCAAGGTCATATTCAAGTCTCAATCCATTTAAGGACATCTTGATATGATGTTGGATCCTGAAGAATAAATTTGCAAATTTGAACATGTTCAAGACAAAACTTTGTTCTTCTATTCTATTGTGATTCATGTCGCTCTGATACCATGTAGAAAATCTACCAACGGGATTCAATCTAATGTTATAATGTACTAAGACAATATATTGAATCCTTCTACAATTTGCGGAAACAAAACACGATTGCACAATCACATAACAAATAAGAGAAAGAGACAATCAATCACACAACACAATATGTATCTAAGGAAAGAAACTTCTCAAAACCCCTTTATCTCTATATTTCATATGGTCAATATCATGAAACAATACAATGTTATTCCTCACAATTAGAAACCTCTGCACTTTGTTGATTGTCTCACTCCGAATTTGCTCGAATTTGGCTTGCAATCTAAGAAAAATAGGTCAAGTATTTAACATTTTTCTTGCCTCTTCATGGCCTACCTTTCTTACGCATTCTTGGGCTAACTGAGCCCCTATTAATTAGGAAAATCCCAAATAATTATTGTGCAATCCTTCAAGGTCTTCCTGTTGACCTCATGCATGACCTGTACAATTTTCTAATAGTATAACTAATAGATATATTCCCTTTAACCTCAGTTTCAATAGGGTCTTCCTTAGAAATGACATGCAATAGCTATTTATAGCAAATTATTAGTTAACTGATTGATAACTACTTGTGAATTAAATCATATTTAATTCATTGGACCTCTCACTAGCTCTGTAATGTTCCAAAATTTTATGGAACATTAAAAACTTTTTTTTGCTTTAGGAGGAGAATAAATGGGTAAGGAAACCCATTGATAATAAAAATCTGAATAAGGAACCCTTATAATGTGAAAGAGGATCAATAAAGAACTGGATTTCACACCCCATGTGTGAAAAGAGACAATTTGCAGATGGATAATTCTAGAAGAGGCCAAGTTGACTACGCAGATTAAGAAGATAAGGTTCACTTGGTGGGCCAGCGCAGTTTGCATGAGGAGGAGATCATTCTAGAGAGGAAACCCTAAGGTTTCGGGCCCATGGAAAAGCACCCTTCACTTTTTTAAAAGGATAATGAAGCAGCCATTCTCATTCATGCTTATGATTATCATTTTGCTTGTCTTCTCAGACAAGACCATTCTCCAGTTGTTTAGCTGAGATGCAGTGCTGCTAGCACTAGGTGTTCCCGGGCGGGAATCCCATCTCTTCCATTGAGTATCTCTTGGAAGAGCTTTTTCTTTATATTCCCCATATTCTGGCTTGATGCCAAAGCATTTCATTCAGCTCCAGTGCAGTCTCCATTGGTGGTTGAGTTGTGTTGTTGGGTGTTGCAGGGGAGGGTTTCTCAACACCACTTTCGGCATTGTATTTTAGAGGAGGGAGTCTCCATTCCTTTGGGAGGTCAGTGAGGGAGTTCTGATCTTCATTCCATCATCTTTGGCATCAGGCCAATCATTTTCCATCAGCAGAAGAGCATCCCTGTTCCTTGACTGCGCAGTTCATAGAGAGCATTTGCAGTGAGGATTGCAGTATTTTTAGTGGGTGGTGAGATCTTCAATGAAAGGATCAGCCTTTCATTTGGAAGATTGAACAAAGGATTTATTTTAGCAAAGGCATCATATTCAGCAAGCTCCTTTCATTTCCAGTTTCTATTGAGTTGCAGCAGCTGCCCAGCAACTCCGTCATTTTGGTAAAAATGCCATTTTGTCTAGTTTTTATCCAATCCTTTTAGGGGATTGTTGTATTGTATTTTCAAGGTTTGAAGACTTGCTCCCCCTTGTTTATTTAAGCTACATTTTTGTATCATTCATGTTTATGTATTTACTGATGCAGTACCTCCATAGACTGCGTAGTCTTAGTTGAGAATAAGACTATGCAAGCAGTGTTTTCTCCATTTCTATGCACATGTCTCATCGAGACTCTTTACTTGTTTTGAGTAATATATTTCTCAAGAGTTTGTCTACATTTTCTGCTGCATATGTATTTGAAGTCTGATTTCATCTTCTTATGACATGGCTCTTTAGAAATAACGATGTTATTTTCTTTGTTGAGCAAAGTGTTGTTGCATCCCTCTTCATTGGGCCCTTTTCTGAAGATAACAGGTGAAGGAGGCTTGTCTCAAGCTCCTAGAAATATTTGTTTTGAGTCCACTTCAGGATTTCAACTCCAGATAGATATATTTAAAGGATTATAGACCATGGATCAAATCCTGTTGCCTCCATTTCTGGAAAATGTGTTTTCCAGGCTTGGGTTGCTAGCTATTCCTACTAGGAGATTTCACATATATGTAGACAAAGTCTACAAAGGGCCAGAAAGCCTCCGGATCTCAACCTTCTTTAGAAGGTGACATATCCGGTAAATGCCCCAGCAGTCCATCTCTGGCACAGACTTGTGATATTTCTGAAAAGGGAATATTACAGTGGTATCAGAGCATCTTTCTTGGCTCAGCCTGTGGCCTTCAAAGCCCAAGAAATAACATAGAAGATGAAGAGGATGAGAATGATCTCATCCATTTTTGAAAAGAAGAAGAACCTCCCCAAGGAGGAAGAGAAAACAGAAAAGGAAGACCCCTGCACTTCCTATTCTCATCTAGAAGGAAACAAGGAGTTGAGCAGGAGAGAGACTCCATCTCTTGGAAGAAAGGAGAAGAAAATACTCACAAGTCTTCTTCCCAAATCTATGAAAGGCACACATGAAGATTTCAGAAAGGTTAGGAGGGAGATTGATGGAGAATATTGAAGAGGGTTCGAAACTGAAGGAAGCCCTAGATTTGCACATGGTGAGGGTAAGCATGCAGCCACACACCATGATGAACAGTGCAGTCAAAGGCCCAGCATTCCTGTGAGGGAGATGAGAGAAGGAGGAAACCCTTAGTGATTTCTTGAAGGAGTATGAGTCTCCGCCTCATGGATTCAGAAATCAGCCCACTTTTTCTGAGTTTTTCAAGAGTAAGGTGAAGGGGAAGGAGTAGCATGATAGATTTCATCTATCTACTTTTGGAAGTTCACCTTCATATTCATCCAAAGGTTGGGTGGAGGATCCAAACACCTTCCAACAGCAGCACCACATTTCAGAAGAAGAAATCATCAAGGTTGCAGCTCTGCATTTGAGAGGTAAGGCTCATGCATGGTGGAAACTTGAGACCATTTCTTTTGAGAATGTTAAAGTCTCATATTATGTAAATTTCACTAAGTCATTGGTGGAAGGATTTGATCAGAACATTCTTGAAGCTCATGAGATGGAGTTAAACCAAGGGACTCAAACAAAACCCTTGCATAGAAACGCAAAACCACCTCAAGGAACCATTGGAGGAGCTAAAAACTTGCATCAAGCCTTGTTGGAGGCCAAACTTTCATCTCAAACCTTTGAGCAACAAACTAGAGAGCTCTCTTTTTCAAAGGTGGATCAGATTATTGGGATGTTTCCAAACTTTATTGCAGAGACAGAGGGCAACAGCGCTGCCAAATCTAGAGATCATCTAGTGCCTCATGCAGAGGAAGAAGGAGCTTTTGCTCCAAATAGAGGGATTCTTGTGTCTTTGCAAGAAGGTCCCCAGGATCTCATGCATGGAGATCAAGGCACACTTCATGATTCACATGTGCCATGGAAGATGAGGTGTAAAACCATGAAGATTCGGGAAGAAGATAGAGGAGAGACCCGGCACCATGTGATGAGGAGGGCCCATCTCTATCGATTTTTGGAGGTCATTACACCTAGGAAGGTGATTGAGCTGCACAGTGGAAGCATGGACAGGGTGGAACCCTGTCCATCCATGTATACAGTCATCTTCAAATGTGAATGTCTCATTGAGTGGAGACATCACACCAAGGAGGCCACTATTTCAGAAGAGGAGGATAGATGCTTCAGACAGTGAGGCATCAATCACTGATTTCAGCAGTGTGGAGGCCTTGGGACAGCTTGTTGCAGCGCTAGGGGTTTTGGGTAAAACCAAAGCAGAGGGTAGCATCCCCTCACTATCATTCTTACCCACTCTCCTTTCAGTACCTACATTGTGGCAGGGGAAACAAGGGAGGGACAGCAGCCTTCCCATTTGTACAGTTGGCATGGGAGCAGTATATGCACACCACTCTTTGGAGGAATGGGCATAGTCACTTCTTTCCCTTGGGAGGAAGAGGAGAGATTCATCTATGAGTTTCTCCCTTTGCATGATCAGAAAACATGGTAAGGATATTGTTCATTTATATGATTTACATGTTGATTCCTTAACCATGTATATGCAGGATGTTGCTCCAAGGAGGAGCACTCTTTGTCAAAGGCTCTTTGGTCTACTTGGGGCCAAGAGCATAGTTGATGGCCATCCTCTTGATGGGATTGGGGGATATTTTTATTTTTGAGGACATGCTCCTCATGTCTCATACACCATTCATTGCCTCCAAATACATGAGGATAATGTAGCAGCAAACCGGTGGTTGAATAATCACATCTTTTGTCATTCTCTCTTGCAGTTTGTGTACAAACTACGTTGGTTGCACAAGAGGGATCAATGTCCCACTCACTTGCTATGTATGGCAGCCAGCATGACCTTTGCTTTGGCTCTCTATGCTGCTATAGATCACACTATTGTTGGGAGCATGATTGGAAGAAGGGCATATAGGATGGATGTGCCCTTTGGGGGAGAAGATCCCCATACTTTTTGGAGGGAATTCTCTAAGGGGAGCATGAGAAATGATGTGGCCGCCATAGTTCAGCATTTTTTCCTTCTTGAGGTGAGCCATGGGAGTGATGGGGAATCATACGATGGTGTTGATTTCCTTCCCATCACAAAGGAGAGACATTGGGCCAGATTGATTCACAATGGAGGAGGGAAGATCTTTGGAGATCCAAACTTCATCTTGCCATTTGAGGGAAACATTTCTGCAGCCCAAGAGCAGCCTTCACTCTACACTTTTCATGAGTGGAGAGGTGAACAACATGAGGTAGGCTATGATGCCTACCACTTCCAGATTTTTAGCCCACCTTCTTTGTTGGAGCTCGAGGTGGAAGAAGATGTTCAGCAATTGCCTTATCTGGAGGTGACTAGATTCTTATGGATGATTTCTTGGGGATGGAGGGTTCACGTGAGGGGAATTTTCTTCCCAATTCATTTTGACACCATGCCTCAAGGAGACCTGTAGATAGCACCTTATTACCTTCTTGAGCACACTCCATGTTCATGATGATGGCCACCCTGGCTAGTTTACATTACTTGAGAGGAGCAGTATGGAGACTCTTTGTTGATACAGCATCTCATTCTTCAAGAGGAGTTCATCATAAGTAGATGCTATAGTTGGAGAGAGAGGACATCCTTCAGTTCTATCCTTACAAGTTGCTAGAGGGTAAGCAACATTTGGGAGGGGAGGACTGTAATGTTCCAAAATTTTATGGAACATTAAAAACTTTGTTTTTTCTTTAGGAGGAGAATAAATGGGTAAGGAAATCCATTGATAATAAAAATCTGAATAAGGAACCCTTGTAATGTGAAAGAGGATCAATAAAGAACTGGATTTCACACCCCATGTGTGAAAAGAGACAATTTGCAGATGGATAATTCTATAAGAGGCCAAGTTTTCTGCGCAGATTAAGAAGATAAGGTTCACTTGGTGGGCCAACGCAGTTTGCATGAGGAGGAGATCATTCTAGAGAGGAAACCCTAAGGTGTGGGGCCCATGGAAAAGCACCCTTCACTTGTTTAAAAGGATAATGAAGCAACCATTCTCATTCATGCTTATGATTATCATTTTGCTTGTCTTCTCAGACAAGAGCATTCTCCAACTATTTAGCTGAGATGCAGTGCTACTAGCACTGGGTGCTCCCGGGCGGGAATCCCATCTCTTCCATTGAGTAGCTCTTGGAAGAGATTTTTCTTCATATTCCCCATATTCTGGCTTGAGGCCAAAGAATTTCATTCAGCTCCAGCGCAGTCTCCATTGGTGGTTGAGTTGTGTTGCTGGGTGTTGCAGGGGAGGGTTTCTCAACACCACTTTTGGCATTATATTTCAAAGGAGGGAGTCTCCATTCCTTTGGAAGGTTAGTGAGGGAGTTCTGATCTTAATTCCATCATCTTTGGCATCAGGCCAATCATTTTCCATCAGCAGAAGATCATCCCTCTTCCTTGACTGCGCAGTTCATAGAGAGCATTTGCAGTGAGGGTTGCAGTATTTTTAGTGGGTGGTGAGATCTTCAATGAAAGGATCAGCCTTTCATTTGGAAGATTGAACAAAGGATTTATTTCAGAAAAGACATCATATTCAGCAAGCTCCTTTTATTTCCAGTTTCTATTGAGTTGCAGTAGCTGCCAACAACTCCGGCATTTTGGTAAAAAATCCATTTTGTCTAGTTTTCATCCAATGCTTTTAGGGGATTGTTGTATTGTATTTTCAGGGGTTGAAGCCTTGCTCCCCCTTCTTTATTTGAGCTACATTGTTGTATCATTCATGTTTATGTATTTACTGCTGCAGTACCTCCATAGACTACGCAGTCTTAGTTGAGAATAAGACTATGCAAGCAGTGTTTTATCCATTTCTATGCACATGTCTCATTGAGACTCTTTACTTGTTTTGAGTTATAGATTTCTCAAGATTTTGTCTACATTTTCTGTTGCATATGTATTTGAAGGCTGATTTCATCTTCTTATGACATGGCTCTTTAGAAATAACTTTGTCATTTCCTTTGTTGAGCAAAGTGTTATTGCAGCCCTCTTCATTGGGCCCTTTTCTGAAGATAACAGGTGAAGGAGGCTTGTCTCAAGCTCCTAAAAAGATTTGTTTTGAGTCCACTTCAGGATTTCAGCTTCAGATAGATATATTTAAAGGATTCCAAACCAGGGATCAAATCCTGCTGCCTCCATTTCTGGAAAATGTGTTTTCCAGGCTTGGGTTGCTAGCTATTCCTACTAGGAGATTTCACATATCTGTAGACAGAGTCTACAAAGGGCCAGAAAGCCTCCGGATCTCACCCTTCTTTAGAAGGTGACATATCCGGTAAATGCCCCAGCAGTCCATCTCTGGCACAGACTTGTGATATTTCTGAAAATGGAATATTACAAGCTCATCTCTCAGTTAGAACTAGTTAAACTTATTTTAACTCAATTTCTTGAGTTAACTAATTACAACTCACAAATAATTATATTTGGACCCCCTAAAAATAGAAATTCCCTTTGCATGCATCCTCTTATACCTATAACTCGAATTTCCTAAGCTAACTAAGTCTTCCTCACTTAGTTAAGTAATACAAGTTGTCATGAGATGAAATTACAATTTTTCTTCTAGTTTAATTAAGGGAATATTAAACCAAAAGTCTCATATGGTAGCCGTTTTTGTGTGCCATTTTCTGGATTTCAATTTTGGATGTCAATTTCACTGTTTCTTGATGCGAATTTTAACATTTGTAACCATATTTAAATTTACTTTATAAGCACATAAAAACTTAATACTTACAATATAACAATATTCTTAACCATGGATATTCACCCCCACTTTACCATGGATATTATTAACTTAAAATAGCTTTTATTTTGTTACAATACCACGGGCCCAAAAACCATAACTCATTTCACATTAAAAAAATGTAAAACATAATATAAAATGTAAAATTTGTAAAATATAATGTAAAATGTAAAGCACAGAGCTACCAATTTAATCAGAAGAAATTGGTTTGTCTAAAATATAAAGTTAACATGCCATTTTTTCTTTAATAGTTATTTGTTTATATATTATTATTGGTATAATAATAAATAATTATTATTATTATCATTTCAACATATTATAATAATAATCATCTCCATTATAAGTATTATTATATTAGACAGTATATATATTACTGATTACATAGTCACAATTCTCAATCATATAGATGGAGAGGGGGGAGAGGGAAAAAGAGAGGGAGGGCATGGGGGAAGAGAGAAGGAGATAGGGAGAAAAATAGTGACAGGGTTGGAGGGCAGAGAGACAGAGAGAGTGATGGGGGGGGGGAGAGATGGAGGTGGGAGAGAGAGTGAGAGAGAGGAAGAAAGAGGGAGAGAAGGGGATATATTGAGAGAGAGAGAAAGAGAGGGGGTTGGGGGGGGAGAGAGTGAGGGAGGGAGAGATGGAGTTAGAGGGGGAGAGTTAGGGAGGGGTAGAGAGATGGAATTGGAGGAGAAGAGTGAGGGAGGGGAGAACAAATACATAGAGAGATATAGGTGGAAATAGGGAGATGCAGTGACAAGGGAGAGATCGAGAGAGAGTGGGTGAGAGAGGAGAGGAGGGAAGAGAGAGAGGAGAGGAGAGAGAGAGAGAGAGAGATAGAGATGGAGCAAGGAGAGAGAAGGAGAGAGGGAGTGATATAGTGACAGAGTTGGCGGGCAAAGAGAGAGAGAGAGATATGGGGGGAGAGACAAATGGAGGTGGGAGAAAAATGGAGAGAAAGGAATGAATAGATAAAGGACTTGAGAGAGAGGAGAGAGGGAGGGGGGAGATATGGATTTGGATGGGGGGAGAGAGTTAGGGAATAAAAAATACATAGAGAGATATATGTGCAAAGAGAGATCGAAATAGATGGAGATAGAGTGAGGGGGAGAGAATAGAAGGAGGGAAGAGAGAGAGAAGGAGAAGAGAGTGATAGAGAGAGGGAGACACAGAGATGGATGGTGGAGAGAGGGAGGGAGATTGTGATAAATTTTTAGGGGAGAGAAAGAAAGAGAGGAAGACATAGGGATTTGGGAGAGAAAGGTAGATTCAAGAGGACTTGAGAGAGAGAAGGAAATATGGAGGGAGAGAGATATGGAGTTAAAGGGGGAGAGAGAAGGAGGGAAGAATACAAACATAGAGAGATAAAGGTGGAGAGAGAGAGGGAATGACAATGGAGAGACGGAGAGAGAGAGAGAGAGAGAGGTATAGATCTGGAGAGAGTGTGTGTACCCATTTTAGACCTCAAAATTTCCCTAATGAGAGAGAGAGAGTGTGTGTGTGAGTGAGGGAGGTATAGATCTGGAGAGAGTGTGTGTATCTTTGGGGGTGAGATAGAGAGAAAAATAAAGAGAGTCGGAGGGAGATAAATATATAGATAAGGGGGGGAGAGGGAAGAAGAGGTAGATAGAGGAAGGGAGGGGTGGAGAGATAGATAGATATAGATAGAGGGTGTGTGTGTGTGTTTGGGGGTGAGATAAAGATACAAAGAAGATGATATGGAGTGAGATATAGATATAGATGGAGGGGGGGAGAGGGAAAGAGAGAGAGAGAGAGAGAGAGAGGGAGGGAGAGGTGGAGAGAGAGAGAGAGGGAGGGAGGGAGGGAGAGGTGGAGAGAGAGAAAGAGAGGGAAAGGGTGATAGACACAGAGGTGGAGGGGAGAGAGAGAGAGGGAAGAAGAAAGAGATACACAGAGACAAATATAGATATTGTATAGTATTATATAATATTGAACAGTATTGACCACATGGGAAGAGGAAGTAAGGATTTTGCAAAAGGTAAAAGAAGTTGGATTTAGAAAGTCGTGAATATTTTGGTTTTTCACTAAAATATATGCATTGAATTCAATATAGATGTTTATTTTTAATCCTATCTGATTGATTTCATTGAAAGCATTGATTTCAGTGTAGTGGTTGATTTCTAATCATATTTGATTGCTTGCACTAGATGTATTTATTTCAATGCATATGTTGCTTTCTAACCCTGCTTTATTGTTTGCACTAGATGCATTGATTCCAGTGTTGATGTTGATTTCTAATCTTATTTGATTGCTTGCACTAGATGCACTAGTTTGAGTGTAGATGTTGAATTTTTTATTTGATGTAACTAGATGTACGATGTACATTAATTTCAAAGTAATTAGATTAATAGTGTACATTGATTTCAATGTAAGCACAAAAAAAATATTGACAACATGCATTGATTTCTGTGTTATAATAATTCAACCATAAATAAAATACTTGAATTTTTGTCTTAAATAAAATGTTCATTTACCTAAAATGTTTGCTTCTGGAAACTGTAAACTATTTATAATTGACTACATTCTTATTATTCTCATTTTCCATCATTCAACATTGTTAGTCACTTTGCATCCAAACGAGGTAATAGAAAACTATCATTGACACTTACTTGGGATTTAAATCTCCATAATTCACAATAATTGACATTGGAGAAAGCTACTATTAATATTAGAGAGTAAGAGAGACAAGGTATGACATTTACTACAATAGATTGAGTTACATATTTGAATGGTCTACAATTTCAACTGCACTTTTCATATGATCGATATGAAAAGATGGAAAAACTAACAGATCTAACAATAAGAACAGTAGAATAAAATAGTTTGAAATTGATCATAATGAAGACTATTTGTAATTGCCTACATTCTTATTATTCACATTTTCTACCATTCAACATGTTATATTGTCACTTTGCATTCAAAAATTTTATTTCGTCATTTTTTCGTCATTCAAGTTATTAATAGTCTTTATCATCTCAACAAACTAAAGTAACTTAGAAAAATTAAAATTAAAATAACTAGATTAATTTTAGACATATGTAAAATTATCAAAATAATTAGATGTTTAACAAATTTTCCATGGTCGCACACGACTAAAACCAACCTACATCAATCTTAACCACAGATCTATCAAGCGCTGAGAGAGATCAAATCTCTCGAGGTGCAAACCTTTCCTCAAGTTTTTCACTCAAAAAAGAGGTTTGCACCACGAGAAATTTGATCCCTCTCAACGCTTGATAAATCCAAGGTTAGGATGGATCTAGGTTGGTATAATAATAACAATAATATGTAAAGTTGAAATAGTTTTTACCAAAATACCATGGGTAAATAACATAGCTTACCAAAATTATGGGCTCCCACCAACATTAAAACACTGAAAAAATAAATTAGAATGTAATTATAAGTCATGACTCTTCATAAAAAGACACCATGGCCCGTATTTACAATCGAGGCTACATCAATGTATCTCATCTCATTATTTTCAATCATTATTAATATATTAATTTATTCATATTGTACTAATTATTGTCAGCATATTATTTCAATGATTATTGTTTGTCACATACATCTATAAAATATCCATATGTTTTTCATCGCCATTTTTTATATTTATTTATACCAGCTTAGATCCATCTTAACTCTGAATCCACCAATGGCTGAGAGGGATCAAATCTCTTTTCACTTTAAAAGAAGTTTGTATCTTAAGAGATTTGATCCCTTTCGACAATTGGTAGATATAGAATTAAGATGAACCTAAGTTGGTTTTGATCCTTCCATTTACTAGAAAAATTGATCCAATTTGAACTTAATCAAATTACAAAATATATTAAAAAAATATATTTTAGTGTTTTATGTTTTAAAAAATAATTGGTGAAAAGTTATAAATGTTAGTATTGGGTGGGATTGATGATCACTTACTTATTAAGTGATAAATAATTTTTAATTTTAAATCGTTATGGGTAAATTATAAGGTTATGATAATTGATAATGTTTTTATTTTAAGTTGTTAATGAATTTATTATAAAGTTAGATTTTATTTTAAATTTATTTTTTTTAATTATTGTATTTTAAATTTCATGAGAAGAGTAATTATCTATTTTTTCCAAGGATTGCAGCATGGTTTGCAGCACTTTGTAGTCACTGCTTCTGATAACATGTGTAGGCCACATTCCTAAATCACAGTAATAGTTCAAAATTGTTACAAATTCAAAGCCATTCAACCGGAAAATGCAACTACTACACCACAATGGAATCCTCTGAAAAAATGCTAATTCTGCGAGGAAATATTTGAAGATTACATCGGTTCTATTATTTGGAAATTGTAGTTTATATATAAAGAGCTTGACTGATTTTGATTTCCGACGTAATACGAGTACATGTGTCTCACGGTGGATCTGAACGAAAATTTAACCCATTATTTATTCTTGGAGAGCCCGGTGAGAACAAATTAATTAAGAGAAACCTTGAATACAAGAATGATTTTAGTTGAAGTGAAACATATTTCCATAATAAGCATGTAAGTTAAAAGAAACATTGATTTATATATTACAAAGCTGCAACTCATATACAAATTGAATCCAAATCATTGAACTTGTAGTCCACAAAATAATTACGCGGCTTTTCTCAAGTCTAGACCTAATCTTTCAGGTATCTGATTCATTAAAAAATGTCGGTTACCATTCCTCCTGTGAATTAATTTTCTAGTCACTAACTGATCTACTGCTAAACGGCAGAGGTCACAATTGACGGTTGTAGTTTTATTATACATATATAACAATACTATTGGTAAAATTTTGGAGTTCAAAAACTATCAGCTGTAATATGATAGGACAAGGCATTACAACATCTTTTTTGTACTAGGTTGGAGAGTGTCTCTTGGTGCAATGATGGATAGGAAAACTATTTTATTGATGAAATAAGAAATAGAATAAGTGATGCGCTCATTGATATGATAAATAAAACATTTGAAAAATAAAAATATGAGACATGCATCGAGGAAAAAGAGAATGATAAAAGTGAGACCAATGAGTGCTTCTCCAATGGAGAAAGTGAAGATGAAGGTAAAGAAGTCGTCAAAGCTGAATATGAATACTCCAATTTTGATTTGAATCTAATTGGGAATGTGAAAAAGGAAAAGATAAAGACTGAATCCAATTGGGAATATAAAGGTGTTGATCATAATGTAGAAGATCATAATACTAAAGATCAAGGTGAACTTGGAAAAGAAGAGTTTGATGAGAATAACGATAACAAAAACAAAGATGCAGATGCAGTAGAAACATAATGATGTATATGAAGATGAATTCGATCACAATGGTGAAGAAGGCAAGGTGTAGAAGATTATTGTGTTAAAGATGATGATGGTATACAAAATGGTATGAAAATGATCCTTATGATGTAAAATATGAAAATATAGAAGACTATAATGTTGAAAATAAAGGTAACAATGAAAATGAAGTTGTAGACAAAAAAGAAGTTACGGAAGAGATAATAAGGAAGATGACAATGATGATGATCACTATAAATGATGAAGATGAAGATGTAGAAAATGCACAATATAATAGCATTGTCGATGAAAATGATGTCAAATATAATTGCATTCTAAATTAAATGGATATCAATCATGATGGAGAGAAAGAAGAAGATAATGATAAAAATGAAGATGATAAAAAACATATATACAATGATATATTTGATAAAGATAAATATGATCTTGTTTATGATTGTGATGAGGAGGAAGATGGAAAAAAACCTAACAATGAAGAGAATACAAAAGATGATATTTTTGTTGAAGTTGATGTTGATTATGATAGAGAAGAGGAAGATGCAAATGACCATGATAATGAATACTAGAATAATGCACAAGACACTATATTTGGTAAAAATGAAGATGACCTTGATGATAAAGTTGACAACAAAGATTATGAAGTATGATGTAACAGCATGAGATAATTAAAAAATATATGACAACAAAGAGAATATAGGAGAGATGATAATAATCATGGAGATGATGATGTGGATCATTATTGTAAAGAAGATAAAAATCCAAACTACTATTGAACAAAAGTCTGATAATCATAATCAAGAAGGTAATGATGTCCAACCTAGAGGAGGTTTTGAAGGTTTTTGTGGAAGGTAAGTAAATAAATAAATAATCCATCTACTATATCCTCATTACCCTCGCTTTGAGGAAAAACAATTTTGAAGGAAAATGCAATGTTATATAAATAATAATAATAATATGTAAAGTTGAAATAGGTTTTACCAAATACCAGGGGTTGCCAAAACCGTGGGATTGTAAAACGCATATTTTTCAGCAATTATTGTTTACCGTAATTCAAGTGCATAATTAATATTTTATATTTAGGTGGAACTCATAATTTAAAATTAATAATATAAGAGAATATCTACATTAAATCTTATGTGAAGTAAAAGGATTGTGCATACATTATATTTTTTACATTAATGTCAACTTCATACATGGGATTGAACCCCAAGGGTTAGCTCAATTGGTTGAGTTCCCATCATAAAAGCATCTTTGCTATTGAGAGGTCATGGATAAAATTCTCTCGACACCCTCGGGGCCAGGCTCTCTGGTTGAGCCGGCAAGAAGTGATCCCTTTGGGTGGATCTACTTGGTACAAATATTTCATGAATGTAGGAATCATCGATCTCCAGGATGTTGAGAATTTGGGAGAACAGTGCTTAATTCAAATTCTCTACTTGGTAATCACTTGTGAACTTACTTATTTTACTTATCTTCTCTTCTTAGCTTATTAAGTCTTTCATTAAGTCAATTACCAAAAATACAAGAGACACAAAATAAGGCTCTTCGAGCCAGTGCAAAACCTCTCCTTCTTAGAGGAAAACCCACAATAAATTCTTCTTATAAACTTTCAGATGACAAGTACCATAACCATGACACATACCCTAGACCTTTATATGCCTTCAAGACCTTGTCACTTTGTCTTCAATGACTCCTTGAACTTATCCTTCTTCCTTGCACCTTCCTGCACTGACTAGCACTGTTCAGCACCAACCTTAGAGAGCTCGGTCTCTAATCTTCAATTTCTCCTTCACCTTGGATCCTTCTTGGCTTCTTCTTGTCTAACTCTTATGTCCAAGATAGAGGTACATATTTTTGTACCTATTCTTTTACATGCATCCCTTAACACAATTGAACACATCCCTTAATTCGCACCTTGACACAGCTCACCGCGACCCTTAATCTGCACCTTAACACAGCTCCTTAATCCGCACCTTAGCACGGTAGAACGCAACCCTTATCCACATTTTAACACGGTCTTCTTCAGCACTCTAATATGCACCTTAACACGATTGAACATTTTCCTAACTTCACATTTATCTCAGACTTCACCATGTTGTGTTGTCACAGAAACATCCACACTTCTTACTTCAGAATAATCTGCACTTTAACATTGTTTGAATAGCACTTTAATTTTTATAACATAACCCTGAAGCTTTCTCTGTTTCAGTCTTGAAGCTCACACCATTTCATAGAAAAACTTATCTGAATTCTATCTCTTTTGCGCAAAACCTATAGGGCATATATAGTTGTTGGGCACCTGCAAAATTAGCCAACCTGTCCATAGGATATGAATCCGACCTGTTATGTGGTTATAAATCTGACTTGTAGGGCTTATATTCCAGCGTGAAGGAGGTTGAATTGAGGGATATCTTGATCCATTTCTCCATGGTTGAATGACAAGATCTTGAGGCATATTTATCTTACTAGACTCTTCATATACATTAATCCTAAATACATTTATAACCAGAAGAGAAATCATAATAGACATCAAGAAGAAGTCTATTAACTTATAATAAAACCTTGCTCATGAAACCCATGAAGCAAGCATAAAAAAAATACATTTTATTATCTTTTCCTTCTTCTTTACATAAATACATATTTACATAGTCAATATGAAGACCGATCCTAGTTACACTTTTCAACACAGGGGTCGTGAACCACATAATTAAAAAAATAAAAAATAAAAACTTCACACATGGGATTTGTTATTTTCACTCATAACATTCTCCTCTATTATGAAACTCTGAAAATGATTGAGTTGTGTATCAAGTTAAATATAATCTTAGTGCAACTTTTTTCTATGTAAAGAAGCATATTTATCCAACACGTCACACCTTGCACTTATCTACGAATGCTTCAAACCCATCAAGAGTATCAAATTTTATTTCTTATTTGTGACTTCAAATCACACTTCTTTGCAATGTTTCTACCCAAATGAGAGCCTCAACTTGTCTAACTTATAAAATGCTCAACATGGTTTGTTCCCAAAATGGATTCTTTGCTCTACATACTAAACAAAAACATCGCCATCGTTATCATCCCAATGTTACTCTATTGAACAATGACAATACAATACCCAATGTTGATGATACTCAAGTTTAGATTATATTTTGGACACAAATCTCCTAGATTTATGTTATTTATGTTTGGTTTCCATTAGATGTTCTAACTTGGGTACTAGACCACTTAAGATATAATGACAAGTTTTATCCTCTTTCTAAGGAGCCATGCTGATAAAATTCATGCTTGTAGTTTCATGAGTAAAAATAGCAATCCTATGATTTTCCTCCTAATCATTTTTTAAAATGTCATATCTAAAAGATATTACAACTTTAATGCATTCAATTCCTTGTATTGGTATACGACTTCCAAAAAATTCTATTCATCATACCATAGGGTGAATCCATATAAATATTGGGAAAAAAGTATTAACTTCATGTCGGCTATGTTATTTTTTACCTTTAATGTTCCATGTTGGCCCTACTAGAATTCCAGCACTAATTATGAGATCAATTTTCAATCACATATGACATGGCTCCCATGGCCTTCAAACGTGTGTTGAAGTTTGCAACAAGAAACAATGAAATTTGCATCTGGAAACAACATCCTTGATCCTAGTGAAAATTAAGCACCTACACTAGGTGGGGCCCACACAGGATATTTTTAGGTGGATGTATATTTATAGATGCATGAGAAAATTATATTTATAGATGTATGTGCATGATCTGTTTATAGAATGCATGTCTATTTATAGATGTATGTGCTTGATCTGTTTATAGAATGCATGTCTATTTATAGATGTATGTGCATGATCTATTTATAGAATGCATGATTATTTATAGATGCATGTCAACTATTATTATCCCTTAATATTAGTTGGACAATAAACTATATTCTATTCTCAATGTTGACTTGGAAATAGTTAACTGAAGTGGAAAACCAGTTAGCCATAGGAATTTCGAGTTAAGAGGTTGGTTGGTGGGACATGCAGGTTGACTTTAGTTGTAACTGAATGATTCTAGTTGTAACAGAGTTGGAAGTATAGTGGTGCGTGAGTTTTGCAAGTTGTAAATCAGTTTAACTCAATTAAGTGAGTTAAAGTCAGTTGTGCTAGTTGTAATTGCAGATACACTAGTGAGAGATCAATTGAATTAAATATTAATTAAGTCACATGTAGTGATCTCACATGCAACTGATGTTTTTACTATTATTAGCTGCATGCATGACAGATCCAGTGGAGACCCAGTTGAGATCTAGGTGAAAGGGAAGTGTGACTATCATTTGTGATATTATCAGACTACCAGGTTTAGTTAAAGCACCACAGGATGCCCATGATACTTAGCGCAGTTGAGGAAGGCTGAAATTATTTTTGGTTAAGGATTGCGTTCATCAAGAACTGCTAAGCAAGGCAGGTTGTTTGGAGACAGTAAATTGGCTAAGGGATTTTCTAATTTTTGTATGACAGTGTGAGACAATTAGTTGATTTACTGAGGGCTCTTGTGAGAAGATTTTTTGCATGATATTGTTTCACGATCCATGAGATATACATAATATATGATAGTGGGGTTTTTAGCTTTATGCTTTCCTGGTAAAGTATCTGTGTTATGTGTGATTGATCTTTCTTCTTGATATTGTAATTGGCGATCGTGTTTTAAATTCTGCAAAGATTTTTTGTAGAAGCGATTATGTATTTAACAGTGGCATATAATTGTTAGATCAAGAGAATCCAAGATATACATGCATATTGTATAATTTCTACATGGTATCGGAGCTGTGTTATAAATTTTCTACATTGTATGAGAGCAGGAATTATTTGGGTGTGCGAGTTTTCAGAGAATATATGAGTATTTTTATGCAAAAATTTCAAAAAAAAAATAGCATATTTGGATTCCTTACGAAAAAAATACCCAAATTGAAAAAAAAATCGGTCGAATCAGAGCTCGAATGAGGGAGATATCGTCGATTTAAAATAAGCTCTTTTGTTAGAAAATTTTGCGATGATAGGACAATTAAAATGTGCGTGAGCCAAGAACCTACATGCACTGAGGTACAAGATGCATGCAAATATTAGAGGAGAAAAGCATAGGTTAGTGACTTGGTGGTTGAGAGGGAGCCTCTCAACATGCAGCCTAAGAAGCGGTCTCAGAAGGTTTTGGAGCAGCCACAACTGGAGATGCAAAAGAATCTCTATAGATTTGATGTAGATTTGATTTCTAGAGAGATTCCAACCATGGGTAAGTGTGAGAAATCCATTAAATTGACCCTTGAGAGGGAGCTGGATTTGCATGAAGGTAAGAGTGAACCTCAGGATGTGGAGCAGCCACAAGATGAGGATCATAGAGTGGGAGCAACGACTCATGCAGAGAAATTTCGAGCCAGATAGGCAGAGGGAGTGCATCCAACTATACCACCAGGTGAGAGGTGGGGCGACATGCATGAATAATCCCAAGAAGAAATTTTGGGCAGGATTCATTGAAACGACGTGGATCTCCTGAATCGAACCTGGCTACGAGGAGCCCACAGAGCAGCAGTAGCAGGATCAGTTGGATTGATGCAGTCAGATGTCGTGATGACATGAAATCAAAGTGACAATGTCGAATATTGGAGAGCAGATTAGAGTTGGCAGCAAGTGCAGAGTGCATGGATGCAGGTGTCAGCAACACAGTGGTTCCTGAAGACATGTGAAGTAGCTAAGAAGAAGTTAGAAGACTTTGATGACAGATGCACTATATTGATTTAGTTGTTTGGAGGCTATTCAATTTCGTAAGTGTTGCATGCAAAGGTTGCATGTGCGAGAAACACTAGAGAAGTGTGATGCAAAGGTTGCATGGCGCATGCATGGAGTTGCATGTCGCATGCAAGGACATTATTTTCTTATTGAGAGGGAGTGTTAAAGTTTGCAACAAGAAACAGAGAAATTGGCATCTGGAAACAACATCCTTGATCCTAGTGAAAATTAAGCACCTACACTAGGAGGGGGCCCACACAAGATATTTTTAGGTTGATGTCTATTTATGGATACATGAGAAAATTCTATTTATAGATGCATGTCTATTTATATATGTATGTGCATAATCTATTTATAGATGCATGTCAAATATTATTATCCCTTAATATTAGTTGGACAATAAACTATATTCTATTCTCAATGTGGACTTGGAAATAGTTAACTGAAGTGGCAAATCAGTTAGCCATAGGAATTTCGAGTTAAGAGGTTGGTTGGTGGGACATGCAGGTTGTCTTTAGTTGTAAATGAGTGATTCTAGTTGTAACGGAGTTGGAAGTGCAATGGTGCATGAGTTGTGCAAGTTGTAATTCAGTTTAACTCAGTTAAGTGAGTTAAAGTCAGTTGTGCTAGTTGTAACTGCAGATACACCAGTGAGAGTTCAAGTGAATTAAATATTAATTAATACACATGTAGTGATCTCACATGAAACTTATGTTTTTACTATTATTAGCTGCAAGCATTTTAGATACAGTGGAGACCCAATTGAGATCTAGGTGAAAGGGAAGTGTGACTATCAGTTGTGATATTAGAAGACTACCAGGTGTAGTTAAAACACCACAGGATGCCCATGATACTTAGCTCAGTTGAGGAAGGCTGAAATTCTTTGTGATTAAGGATTGCATTCATCAGGAACTACGTGAGCAAGGCAGGTTGTCTGGAGACAGTCAATTGGCTAAGGGATTTGCCAATTTTTGTATGACAGTGTGAGACAATTAGCTGATGTACTGAGGGCTCTTGTGAGAACATTTTTTGTATGAGATTGTTTCATGGTCCATGAGATATACATAATATATGATAGTGGTTTTTAAGCTTTATGCTTTCCCGGTAAATTATCTGTGTTATGTGTGATTGATCTTTCTTGATATTGTAAATGGCAATTTTTTAAATTCCGCAAATATTTTTTGTAGAAGTGATTTTGTATTTAGCAGTGGCATATAATTGTTAGATCAGGAGAATCCAAGATATACATGCATATTGTATAATTTCTACAATGTGGTCATGAATATTAGCAATATTCATCTTAATCACTTCTTCTCCATCTTGTTGATGGTGTGGCTACTTAAGTTGTGCATGTCTGCTAATATTGCAATGTCTCAAAAATTTTGAGCATCCCTTCATACTAAAAACTATGTTATTCATTGGTGGACTTGTTTACGAGCCCTCATTACAAAACATCATCACTATTTTTTTATAATTCATGATTTTTTATTTGGTCAATATCATTATTGTTGCATGTTGCAATTATCTTTGGCCTATTAAGACCTAATTCTTCAATTCGTTCCATTGCTTCTAACGAAGCGACCATCAAATATGATAAAATAAGGATAGTGTAGGAAAGCATGGGTGGAAAATAAATGGAGTGTGTTGCACCTCCACACACTTAGTAAGGCCAATGAAGGGTCTTCCAACCATTAACTCATACTCGTGAAGTGGGATAATCATCCTTACAATAGCTAATCCATACAAATCCTTATTGAAACTTGTTCATCATAATCACCCAACTTAGACATCAAATATTTATGATTTGTGAATTATTTTGGATATTCCACAAAACCACTTGCCATAAAAAATATATGCATGCTACAAAAAATATAATGAGATTAGATCTATTGTGTCGTGATTATTTATGATCAAACTTTAATACTGTAAGGTTGCTTTCTTTATGGAACATGAGTAAGAAATTGAGATACAAATAAACGGTAATAAAAATATAGCACTTTTAACATAAGATATACACTAGGGAAAAACCATAGTGAGAAATCAGGTTTATGCTTTGCTATCTTTTTTCTCATATTTACAATTAAAAATACAAAGAAAGATTGGATATTTGAGCATTTTGGCTTATGATAGTCCACTATAGGGCCATCTTCCTCATGTGTTATACTTTGATATCTCACTCATTTCCACTAGACAACTATCAAACATACACCACTACATTCTCTCTTAATGACTAAGGTTTTAAAGCCTCAAGATAATAATTAGAGTTAGAATTAAAGATTTCACATCCCTAAAAGTTAATTAATATTAGAATTTGGACCCTCTATAATATTCTTGAAATTACATAGGGCACTAGCTCCATATATCTGTGTGTGTGTGTGCGCGCGCGTTTAAAGTGCAGAGATAGAATTTCAAAAACATAATATATATATATATATAGAGAGAGAGAGAGAGAGATTATTGGATAGTTGTAAAATATATAGGTCAACTATGTTATTTATATGTCTTATACTCAAGATTCAACAAATGTAAGTTATAGGGTTTTATCTTTTATTAGATAATGTTTAATACCTAGTTCAACTTTTTTCTTAATAAACACAACTTGGAGAGTGTTTATGAGTTTTTCTTCAATGTAGGGAACATGTAGTTTTTGTATAAACTATACAAACATATGTATTCCAATGGATTCAATCTGATCATGCAATATACTAGAGCAAAATAATGAATCCTTCTACAATTAATTTTGCAGAAATTAAGCACGATTTCACAATCATACCAAGTAAAAGAAATAAATAAATCAATCCACAAAACATATGTTTTTCCTAGGGAAAGCTTGCTATTCAAAACCCCTCTATCTATATTGTATAATGAACCAAGGAATCATGAAACAATACAATGCATTATTGCTCACAAGAATCTGTTGCACTCTCGTGACTGTCTTACACTGATCCAGACAAAATTGCAGCAACACTTAGCCAATTCTCAGCCTGTCTTCATCCTGCCTTGCTCAGGCAATCCCTATGAAATGAAATCCATATTCTTTAATAATTTCATCCTTCCTTGACAGTGCAAGTATCATGAGAAACCCTATGGTGTTTTAACTGCATCCAGGCATTTTGCTAAAAATAAAACTGATAGTCAACTTCCCTTTAACCTATGTCTCAAACTGGTCTCCACTGGAACTGACATGCATGTAGTTATTAATAGTAAATCATCAGTGACATAACATATCACTACATGTGAATTAAATCTGATTTAATTCACTTGACCTCTCACTAATGCAACAATCAATTACAACTAGTTAAACTTATTTTAACTCACTTAACTAAGTTAATTGATATCTCATGCATTAAACTAATGCACTATCTGCAACTTGGACTCAATAACTAAAATAATCACTCTGCATGCTTCGCCAATCACCCTCAACTTGAAATTCATGAGCTAACTGAGTCTATCACACTCAATTAGCTATTACAAGTGTTTATGAGATAAGATTACAATTTATTGTCCAATTTAATTAAGGGATAATTAAATTAGACACATTTCCAATTTATTTAATAAATTTGCTTGCACACTAATGTATCGCTAGGACCCATCACTACATGATCTGTGGTCCCACACTAGTGTGTGTGCTATCATGTTGTTTCTAGATGCCAATTTCACTGTTTCTTGTTGCAAATTTCTAAACTCCCTCTCCAAAAGAAAGGAATCAATATGCCTCGATCTGATACCTTGGAATGTCCTTGCATGCACACATGCACCTCTTGCATGCAAATATTCTCTAGTGTTGTTCGCACATGCAACACTTCTCTAATGTTGTTCGCACATGCAACTCTTACATGCACCACTTTTGAAACTGAATAGCATCCAAAAAATTGAATCAGTATAATGCATCTGTCATCATATTCTTTTGACCACTGCTAGCTATTGTACATGTCTATTGGACTCTCTGTGTTTTTGACATCTGCATCCATGCACTCTGCATTGTTTCCAGCTCTGATCTACGCTCCAATATCTGACACCTGTCACTCTAATTTATGTCTTCTTGACATCTAACCGCATCAATCTAACGGATCCTTCCTGCTATTGTTGTACTGTGGGCTCCTCGTAGCTAGTTTCAATCCATGAGACACACCATCTCAATGAATCATGCCCAAATTTCTTCTTGGAATTAATTCTGCACATCGCCCCACCTCACACCTGGAGGTGTAGCTGCATGTACTTCCTTTGCCCATTTGAATCGAAATTTACCCCTCATGTAGGTCTCTGTATGAGTGGTTTCTTCCACTCCATGATCCTCATCTTGTGGCTGCTCCACATCTTGAGTTTCATCCTTAGGAACCAAGAGTTCTTCATCTGCATGAAAATCAAGCTCTTTCTCAAGGGACAATCGCATGGCTTTCTCACACTTCCCCATGGTACATCCCTTGCATGTGTCTATCTGTGCAAGAGAACCCTTGGGAAGCCCTGTAGAAATTTGTTGCATGACCTTCAAAGCTCTGTGGTGTAGATGGCCCAATCTCTTGTGCCATAACTCACCCTCATCTCGACTCACCACTTTTTCTTCTCTACCCATCAATGTTGCGTAGCCATCTACATCAAGTTTATAGATATTCTTCACACGAATCCCAATCTTCTTGGCTTCTCATGTGGGTTTGTGTCGAAGGAAATCCTTCCCTTCACTGAAAACCACATCATAACCTCTATCCTCCAACATTGCGACTGAAACTAAATTCTTTTTCAAGCCTGGTACATGCATTACATATTTTAATAATAATGGTTTACCTGACTGTCTCTGGAAAGTAAATGTACCAATCCTAATAGCGTTATACCTTCCATCGTCACCCATTTCGATATGCATCTAGAGGTCCTTCTCCTATAAGCTATTGAAAATTTCTCTGTCTCCTGTCATGTGGAAAGATGCACCATTATCCAAGTACCACACTGATCCCATCGCACTTGACACCATGCATGCGATGAGTGATAATTCCAACTCAAATTGCAAGGCCAAAGCCTCACCAGCTGTAGATCCTAAAGCCTTCTTATTCTTCTTTTGTGGACAATTAGTGGCATAATTTACATGCTCATGACGGTGAAAACACTTCACTCTGGACATGTCGCGCTCCTTGCGTTCTTCGCCAGTCTCAGATTGGAATAACATTTCTTTCCTTTCCCTTTCTTCTCCTTACCAGCCAAGGCACAAATTTCCTCATCATCCGTCTTGGATGAGGATCCATCCCCGGTATTCCGCCTGAATTCTTCTTGCACCAAATCCAACTAAAGTCACTCCCAATCTGGCAGCTTCTCCCTCTCATTGACAAAGTCTTGATAACTATGCCAACTCTTGGGAAGGCCTAGAAGAGCTAGGCTCACCAATTCATCATTCGCGACAGTAATTTCGACGCTCCCAAGCTCATCTTGACATTGGACAAACTTGGTTAAATATTTCGGAATAGTGTCGCCTTTCTCCATTTTGATTTTCCTGAGATTTTCCTTTAGTGCCAATTTTCTATGATCACTGCTACTCTGAAACAGATCTATCAAATCCTTCCACATTGCATATGGATTCGCTTTTCCATGGATACTTGAGACAATGTGGTCTCGTACTCCCTCCAATAAGATCCTCCTCGCCCTTGCTACCTTATTTTGCCAAGCATCAAAAAGAGCGGTGTCTGCTATTGCGGGCTTGGGAATATCATTCTCAATGAATTATTTCAACCCATTGTCCTCCAGCATTGCCTCCATTATGTCTTTCCATGCAATATAATTAGAGCTTCCCACGAGTGCATACTCCAATCTCAAGCCATTGAAAGCCATCTTGATCTGTTGTCGCACCAAAGAATACTTCTGCAAATCCGAATGTTATTCAGTTACAAACTCAATTTATTCTCCACTATAGTGATTTTTAGTGCTCTAATACCATGTAGAAATTATACAAACATATGTATTCCAATGGATTCAATCTGATCATGCAATATACTAGATCAAAATACTGAATCCTTCTACAATTAATTTTGCGGAAATTAAACACGATTGCACAATCATACCAAGTAAAATAAAGAAGCAAACCAATCCACAACGCGGATGTTTTTTCATGGGGAAAGCTTTTTGGTCAAAACCCCTCTATCTATATGGTATAATGAACCAATGAATCATGAAAAAATACAATGCATTCTTGCTCACAAGAATCTGTTGCACTCTCCTGGCTATCTCACACTGATCCAGAAAAAATTGGGCCAACACTTAGCCAATTATCAACCTGTATTCAGCGTACCTTGCTCACACAATCCCTGTGGAATGAAATCCCTATCCTTTAGGAATTTTAGCCTTCCTTTACTGTGCAAGTATCATGGGCAACCATGTGGTGTTTTAACTACATCCGAGCAGTTTGCTAAAAATACAACTGATAATCAACTTCCCTTTAACCTCTATCTCAAATGGGTCTCCACTAGAATTGACATGCATGCATCTATTAATAGTAAATCATCAGTTACATAACAGATCACTGCATGTGAATTAAATATGATTTAATTCACTTGACCTATCACTGGTGCAACAATCAGTTACAACTAGTTAAACTAATTTTAACTCACTTAATTGAATTAACTTATTTCTCATGCATTACACTAATGCACTAACTGCAACTTGGACTCAATAACTAATAGAATCACTCTGCATGCCTCACCAACCACCCTTAACTCTAAATTCATGAGCTGACTGAGTCTATCACACTCAGTTAACTATTATAATTGTTTACAAGATAAGATTACAATTTATTGTCCAATTTAATTAAGGGGTAATTAAATTAGGCACATTTCCAATTTATTTAATAAATTGGCTAGCACACTAATGTATCGCTAGGACCCATCACTACATGATCTGTGGTCCCACACTAGTGTGTGCTATCAAGTTGTTTCTGGATGCCAATTTCATTGTTTCTTGTTGCAAATTTCAACACTCCCTCTCAAAAATAAAGGAATCAATATGTCCTGATCCGGTACCTTGGAATGTCCTTGCATGTGCACATGCACCTCTTGCATGCAAATATTCTCTAGTGTTGTTCGCACATGCAACTCTTGCATGCAACACTTCTCTAGTGTTGTTCGCACATGCAAATCTTACATGCACCACTTCTGAAACTGAATAGCCTCCAAAAAACTGAATCGGTATAATGCATTTTTATCAGAGTCTTCTAAGTACTGGTAGCTATATGACTCTCTGCGTTGTTGACATCTTCATCCATGCACTCTACATTGTTTCCAACTCTGATCTACGCTCCAATATATGACACCTATCACTCTAATTTATGTCTTCTTGACATCTAACTGCATCAATCTAACAGATCCTTCCTGCTATTGTTGTACCGTGGGCTCCTCGTAGCCAGTTT
The DNA here is from genome assembly GCA_034641835.2 of Pinus albicaulis. Lineage (NCBI taxonomy): Eukaryota > Viridiplantae > Streptophyta > Pinopsida > Pinales > Pinaceae > Pinus > Pinus albicaulis. The sequence goes on along the minus strand of CM076580.1, from coordinate 728,448,456 downwards.
CGATCCATGAGACACACCATCTCAATGAATCCTGCCCAAATTTCTTCTTGAAATTAATTCTACACACCTCGCATTTGGAGGTATAACTGCATGTACTGCCTTTGCCCATCTGGCTTGAAATTTCCCCCTCCTATACGTCTTTGTATGAGTGGTTTCTGCCACTCCATGATCCTCATCTTGTGGCTACTCCAAATCTTGAGTTTCATCCTTAGGAACCAAGATTTCCTCATCTGCATGCAAATCAAGCTCCCTCTCAAGGGACAATCGCATGGCTTTCTCACACTTCCCCATGGTACATCCCTTGCATGTGTTTATCTGCGCAAAATTACCCTTTGGAAGCCTAGTAGAAATTTGTTGCTTGACCTTCAAAGCCGTGGTGTAAAATGCCCAATCTCTGGTGCGTTTCTTGCCCCTCATCTCGACTCACCCGGTTGCTCTACCTCTACCCATAAATGTTGTGTATCCATCTACATCAAGTTTATAGATATTTTTCACATGAATCCCAATATTCTTGGCTTGTCCTATGGCTTTTTGTCGAAGGAAAGCTTTCCCTTCACTGAAAACCACATCATAACCTCTATCCTCCAACATTGCGACTGCAACTAAATTCTTTTTCAAGCCTGGTACATGCATTACATATTTTAATAAGAAGGGTTTACCTGAATATCTCTATAAGGTAACTATACCAATCTCGGTAGCACTATACCGCCCGTCATCACCCATTTCGATATGCATCTGGAGTTCCTTCTCCTCCAAGCTAGTGAAAAGTTCTTTGTCTCCTGTCATGTGGAAAGATGCACAACTATCCAAGTACCAAACTGATCCCATCGCACTTGACACCATGCATGCAATGAGCCAGAAGTCCAACTCAAATTGTGAGGCCAAAGCCTCACCATCTGCAGATCCTGAAGCCTTCTTTTTATTCTTCTTTTGTGGACAATTAGTGGCATAATGTCCATTCTCGTGACAGTGAAAGCACTTCACTTTGGATGTGTCGCGCTTCTTGGCTTCTTTGTCAGACTCATATTTGGAATAGGATTTCAGATTCGGAATCGGATTTTTTCATTTCACTTTCTTCTTGACCAAGGCGCAATTTCCTCATCATCTGTCTTGGATGAGGATCCATCCTATTTCGCACGAATTCTTGCACCAAATCCGACCAAATTCATTCCCAATCTGGAAGCTTCTCCCTCCCATTGACAGAGTCCTTATAACTATGCCAACTCTTGGGAAGGCCTAGAAGAGCTAGGCTCACCAAGTCATCATCCGCGAAAGTAATTCCGACTCTCCCAAGCTCATCTCGACATTGAACAAACTTGGTTAAATATTCTGGAATAGTGTCGCCTTTCTCCATTTTTATTTTCCTGAGCTTGTCCTTCAGTGCCAATTTTCTATGATCATTGTTTCTCTGAAACAGATCTGTCAAAGCCTTCCACATTGCATATGGAGTCGATTTTCCATGTATATTTGAGACAATGTGGTCTCTTACTCCCTCCAATAAGATCATCCTCGCCCTTGCTACCTTATTTTTCCAAGCATCAAGAAGAGCAGTGTCTGTTGTTGCGGGCTTGGGAATATCATTCTCAATGAATGCTATAGGGTAAATTGCTTGGGTGGTTAGTTTTCGTGGATCCCTCTCAGGGCTTTCCGGTGCCCGATGCAGACAGTCAGATTAGCTATGATGTTCACAAAGATGGCATGAGTATGTTCATATTAGCTTGAAATAACTTGAAGGAATACAAATAGAGAATTACCTCTTTGACGGTTTTGTAATCTCTTGGAGAACGCTGTGCAGCAAAGTAAGAGTCCTTCTTCGCCGGCTCCAAATCCGAGACCTGCAATCAGTCAAAGCACCCGCGTAATTTCTAATATAACAAGTATTCTATCAATTAAATCAACAATAAACATCTAGATTATACACATCTGAGCCATTCATATCATACTAAGCAAATATTGAAACAACAATATAACATCAAGCATTGAATGGACAAAACGAACATAGTTCTATTGATTTAGAAAGAAGGAGGATTACAACCATCGGTTGTACCAAGCCCTCCTCAGTCTCCCGATCTCTCTTCTCTCTCTAGTGAAGAAGTCCAAGTCAACAAACTCTCTAGGAGCCTCTTTGACTCTTGGCCTTCACAATGTCACACTATTCTCTATTCCACAAGTATGCAAGAACTTTTGAGCAATCCTTCGACCTTCAATTAAGAGCCTTCAACTCCTTCTTATAGGAGAGGGAGAAAGCCATTGTTGCCCTTCTCTTTTCCACTAGTTTGGAATGGAAAAGGCTTAGATGTTTCCTTGATCTCCATGCTTTTTCCTCTCTTGGAGTTCAGTCTTCTATGGCAATGACCAATAATGAACTGGTGCTTCTGCAGTTTCCTTTGTGCACTGACTCCTTCGTGAGGGAAAGTCGGAGATTCAAATCTTTCTCCGCGCTCTTTTCCCAATTCAAACTTAAAACATGGGTAACGCGACCATCCAGTGTAAACGGAGCGTTGCCCTAGCCACTAACGCGGCCAATGTATTTCTTGCCTGCGTTATAACGCTCTTGTTCTGTTCTATATATGCGTTACCCTGGCAGAAATAGGTTTAATTTAGGTCTTTGTACTTCTTCCATATTTGTCTTCCCCTGCGAAGACGTGAGGAGGTATTTTGACACAACAACAGTAGATTCTTTCAACCCGTTGTCCTCCAACACTGCCTCCATTTTGTCTTTCCATGCAATATAATTAGAGCTTCCCTCGAGTGCATACTCCAATCTCAAGCCATTGAAAGCCATCTTGATCCATTGTCGCACCAAAGAATACTTCTGCAAATTCGAGTGCTTTCAGTCACAAACTCAATTTCTTCTCCACTATAGTGACTTATTGTGCTCTTATACCATGTAGAAATTATACAAACATATGTATTCCAATGGATTCAATCTGATAATGCAATATACTAGAGAACAATATTGTATCCTTCTACAATTAATTATGCGGAAATTAAACACGATCGCACAATCATACCAAGTAAAAGAAAGAATCAAATCAATCCACAACGCAGATGTTTTTTCATGGGGAAGGCTTGTTTCTCAAAACCTCTCTATCTATATGGTATAATGAACCAAGGAATCATGAAACAATACAATGCATTCTTGCTCACAAAAATATGTTGCACTCTCCTGGATGTCTCACACTGATCTAGATAAAATTGGGCCAACACTTAGCCAATTCTCAGCCTGTCTTCAGCCTGCCTTGCTCACGCAATCCCTGTGGAATGCAATCCCTATTCTTTAGGAATTTTAGCCTTCCTTGATTATGCAAGTATCATGGGCAACCCTATGGTGTTTTAACTACATCCGAGCAGTTTGCTAAATATACAACTGATAGTCAACTTCCCTTTAACCTCTGTTTCAAATGGGTCTCCACTAGAACTGACATGCATAGAGCTATTAATAGTCAATCATCAGTTACATAACAGATCACTGCATGTGAATTAAATATGATTTAATTCACTTGACCTATCACTAGTGCAACAATCAGTTACAACTAGTTAAACTGATTTTAACTCACTTAATTGAGTTAACTGATTTCTCATGCATTACACTAATGCACTAAATGCAACTTGGACTCAATAACTGATAGAATCACTCTAAATTCATGAGCTAACTGAGTCTATCACACTCAGTTAACTATTACAATTGTTTATGAGATAAGATTACAATTTATTGTCCAATTTAATCAAGAGATAGTTAAATTAGACACATTTCTAATTCATTTAATAAATTGGCTTGCACACTAATGTATCACTAGGGCCCATCACTACATGACCTGTGGTCCCACACTAATGTGTGTGTTTTCATGTTGTTTCTGGATGCCAATTTCACTTTTTCTTGTTGCAAATTTCAACAGTTTTATCCCAACGTGTTATCCATATAAGTATTTCGCCTCTATGTTATGTATTGAGTAACAAATTTTGGTATAAAGCATTTCCTATTTCTTTCATCTTTCTCCCTTCTCCCTACCTCACATACTTTCATTGTCTGGAATTTGGAGAAAAGGAAAAGTCTTGTCCAAATGTAGACTCATGTTGCTTTTCACCTCACATTTCCCACTTTGTAGGCCCTTTTTTCCCACTTCATTCCCATGCATATTTTGTACCTTTGGACCTTTGCATACTTACATATTTTCCACCTTCCATATTCCCATGCATCTGTACTTTTCACTTGTGCATCACTTTTTGGATGTGAAGTGTAAGAACTTATTACTTCACCATACTCACGTATCCAGCATCTTGCCTCCACCCACATGGTATCCCACAAGTTTGAACCTATAAGTTGTTATCTCTGCAATTGACACATGGCTCAAGTCAAAAAAGATTATATGGTAACAAATAAATGGACACGAAGTATAAATTAATCATGACCGCCTTTTCATTAAGCCTTAGAGGTTAGCACCAAGTGTTGTTATGAATGGTGAATACCATAATACTTGGCTAGAACAAATCGATTCAAATTGCATTACAAACAGCGTAGAAGAAAATACCTCTAAAGAAGAAATATGTCTTTTATTAGTGATACTCTCAATTCCATGGCTTATATTGACAAATATTTTCATTGGATAGTGGCATATAAACGGCATTCAAAGTTGTCTGATCTGAAATTGATTGTGAGTTAACATTGTGCTAATATCAGTTTCAGAATGAACATGTAAGTGCTTTGGTTTGCTTATCATACAAGGGTTTATACATGTGCTTATGAGTGAAAATTCATTAAACTTGATGACATTTAGTGTATTTTATGAACTTAAAAGCATGGAAACTCAATGCTAAATAGCAGCGTAATAAAACACAGCGAGCACAAATAACAGAGATAAATACACAAGTTTTTGATGAAGGAGTTCACCCCTCTTGGACTACATCTCCTTGGTCCAGCTTCATAGTGTGGGCCTTTGTATTATCTTTAATTGTGAAAAAGTGATGTTTACAGTCTCCTGTTGCCTCTGCAACCTGCTCCAATGTCTCCAAAACATCAAAATCTACCAATAATGACTCTTCTTGAGCCTAAATTTGTCAAAAATTTCCAAAGTTATGTAAAAAACAAATTCTCCTACTATTTCTCCACTAAATCTGGAATATGGCCAGCTAACTCCACAAAATGTGGAAGTCTGCCAATATAAGCATGTGATTAATGTTGAGATAAGTATGCGTTAAGTGGGTTAAGTGCATTTAAATCTCCACAGATCGCATCGCAGCGCAGCCACTTTCGCATATCGCAGATCATCGCTATAACTCATTCTATGTTACATGCTCTGTCTTGCAATTACGATACCCTAATGCAATATATCACATCACATTTCCACCACCTTGTTAGCGCTTTATGTGGCCTTCTCCTAAAAACCCTCGATGCGATTGGTAGGACCCACCTTATCGCCACGTCACTTACTGCGCAATCACAAAACGCAAATCATTTGTTTTTGCCTTATGTCCTTCGATTCTAAACTGTCGATGCAAAATACTTGAATGCACCGATGCTTTGGACCAAGGTTTAATACTTTGGGTTAATGAAATATGTCGCGGATATGTTGTATTGTCATTTGACTATGGTTTCAACCATTAGTCCCAACCTTTGTTTGATAAAATATGCGACCAACCTTCACCTTGTAATGTGTAATGCATTCGCCTTCCAACTAAAGATTATCCGCCGGATTTCTTTGGCTCTCGTCTGCGCCACGTGCCCTTCCCCAATGGCCTATAAGTTCTTGAGATGTCGACTGCACTACTTAGTCATTCAACCTGTCACTGTTCTTGTACAATTTTTACCTATTTGGGAAAACGAACAGCAGACCACAACTCACTCATACGAACTCGGATTTTGATGAAACGAGTTGCATTGGAATCCTGGTGACGAGCTCTATCCGGTCATTCTGGTCTGAAGCATTTCTAAGCACTTTAGTTTTTTGGTTAAATACTCAACTCCAGATCATTGTCTAAGGAAGAATGAAAAAGGAATGTGGTTGTGGATTCAGGATTGGTGAATGTAGATTATGATATAATGGATGTATTTGATTTCAATAAATTATTCTTCGGTTTGTTAAGAGATTTAAATTTAAATACTAAATAGTAACTTAGTCAAATATAAGTCAAGTTGCATATCCCACTCACTCCTACTTTCAAGAAGATGACTTCCATAGCCTATCCTGGATTTTAAGATGCCCAATAGTAATGCCTTTTAGGATTTTCACTATGGTGGTTGTGATATGAACAAATGGCCTCTACAGCTAAATCTAAAAGTGTTGAAACTTTGTCAAGTCAATGTCCTTTGAAACTTTTGCAAGTCAATGTCCTTTCCTTAGATGGCTTATGTGAGGAAGTGTGGTTCTTTGGTCATCTAGTTGGACAACAATATACATAATACATGTACATGTATGTGGTTCATAATATTTATTATACCATATGCAAGAAATGATATTTGATTGGGAAGAAAAGATTTCCAATGAGCTTTCCCATCAATGGTTCGAATTTTAGAATACCAAAATGTTTTACATGCCTTTGTATTTTATTTTTGCTCTAATTTTTTTATAAAATACTTGAACATTGTACCATGAGCTAGCGTTAGTCATGAAGTTGACCCTATGTACTTATGTTATCCAATCATCTCTGGGTATAAGGTCGTGTTTCATTTTTTATGAATTTCATGATGGCTTTCTCAAGAAATTAAAAGAAATAATCGCAAGAAGGGAACTAGTTATTCACATTCGAAATAGAAAATTCTCTAACATAAAAAGGTATATTTTTCCATCACATCGATAGTAGGTTATATGGATTTGATTTGAAACCCCTTTATCTGCCCAAATTCATATGATATTGAATTCTTTGGTTGAGATTTGTAGGCAATGTGAAAGGTGCACTAATTCCCCTTACCATAAGAAGAAGCCTAGAAATTCTTATCTATGTCTTTTAGGTTTGCAAGGGTGTTTGTGAAAGATGTTGCTTGAGAGTGCTTGAGGTTTGGATTCATTCAACTTGAGGAAGGAAACTAGATTTGACCAAAATCATCTTTTTACAATGAATTTATTGTATTCATGATATACTAAGTTCTTGAATTAATTTAAGGTTCTTAAAGGAGGAGGTGATATTGTGGGTGTTAGTGTTTTGTTGATAAGTTATTGGTACAACAATAGGTCTTTGTAGAAAGAAAAGTTTGGAGTTCCAAAGATATAGTCATACTATAACAAGCTCAAATGTTATCACAAGGAAGAAGTGTGAAGTTCATGATGACCATAAAAATTGTAAGCCACAAATGAACACCATAAGAGTAGTCAAAGGAGCAAGCTTGTATATATAGATGTATTCCATTATTTTATAAATGTTTCATCCTCAACCAAATAGTCTACTTTTAGCTCCTTTAGAAGGAGCGAGAAAATGGGCAATGAAATTTATTGAGATGGTGGTGATGAATAAGCCCTAAAAAGTTAAAGAGAGAAAGAACATGTTATTCCTTTACCCTCAAAAGAAAAAGATCAATTAGCCATCAACAAAAAAGGTCATCTAAAGGTCATGTTTATAACTTTTAAAAAAAAAAAAAACTTCTATGGAAATTAGCCACTTGGAAGGCAATAAGGAAATGGGAAATGAGATGGGCAATTTGAAATGACACGGTGGAATAAGAACTCTCTGATTTTCAAGACATTTATGTCACCTTACACCATGCTAGTTATGATACACAAACCAAGAGGCTTGACCTATATAGAGTAAAAAATAATGAAAGGAAGTGCTAGAGAATCACAATGCTACTTTTAATGTTAAGGGTTTGAAAGCTCCTAGTGTCCATAGAGTACATGAAGCCACAAGGAAAATGTTGGGACACATTATAGGTGAAAAAAAAGATGGGATATCTTTGCTCCTTTATGGAAGACTGTCAAGAAATGCTTAAGCTCTAGAGGTCAAACTTGGGCATGATGCAAGTTTTAAAACGAAAATTATGTGGATGCTTTTACAAGGGAAATTTAGACCATTAATGATTCCATAGGGAAAAAAGATAATCACCTTTTTGATATTAGATTGACATAAATACCAAGACGTTGAGATATTTAAATTGGCATTGTTTAACAATTGGTTGCAATGTGACTTGAACATAAAATGTTGCAAGTCCTTTTCAAAGTGCCTGAAGTTATGAAGACAATGAATGGCCTTGATCTCACTTAAAATAAGTTGCTCGTGATAGAAGAATTTAATGCAAAACTAGTGTTACTAAAGCTTCTCTAGTGCTGAATTAGTCTTGCCCACTTCCCAAAATAGAGATGAAGAAATGACTCGCCAAGTTCAAGATAGAGAATTTGGAGAATAGCTCACCAAGAAAAGATTAACTTTGCATATTATGTGAACTTGAAGATGGGATACTTCAAAGGGAAAAGAGTATTGGTGGGTCCCTTTCAAAACTATATTAAATATAAGGTAAATCTAGTTGTTGATGTGACTGCTAAGGTCTTATGAATTCAAAACATAATGGAGGCACTTAAGAGTACTATGTCCACCATCAATGCAATTTAGAAGCAATGTGTGGGATTTGTTTTTTTGTCAAAGAGTTTTAAACCGTGTAGTATTTGCCTCCACATTTTTGTAAGTAAAGCCATTCAAGATCCCCCTTTCTCCATTTTCCTTCTAGGTACACCCTTTTTGTTATTTTCTTCATCATTAGTCCCACGACCACAAGAATGGGGCCTTGTCTAACCTCTCCCCTTTTTGCATCCAAGATTTCTCTACTATTTAACCTCTACAAACAATACATTTGGACTCACAAGAGTCAATGACATTGGAATTTTGTAAAGAATACAAGGAAACATTGTTTGAGGTTTAATGGGATCTCATTTGTATTTTGATCAATTCCCTCATAGAACTACCCAATATTATACAATTTTTATGGTTTCTCTAAAAATATGAAAGCAGTGCCTTGAGCATGTTTTGATATATAAATTTTTAGTCTTTCAAAGTTCTCTAGAAAGCCTCATCGTCCTTCCATATTTTACTTTCCTTTGGCCTTTTGCATAATGTTGTTATCTACATCTTGAATATTTGAGCCAAAAGTATTTGAGATTGAGCCATTATTTATCTATGAATAATCCTTAAATCATAAATGATAAACTTGTGAAGTAATGGTCATTCTTAAAAAATTTACTATTAAAAAATATATATTGCAGAAATGAAATTGAGTTTTTTGAGTTATATTGTTTAATGCACTTAAATTTTATAATAATAATGCTAAGGTCGCAACAGAGCCAAACACCAAATTGATGTGTGAAAGGCCCTTGTTTCAACTAAACAAAACTTGGTGTCACATGCAAAGATTCCCCTAAACACGATCATTTTCTTTATCAAGAAAAGTAGTCCACATTTAATTGTTCATACCTAAGTCTACCACTTTTATCATGAAACTAAATATAGAGGTTAATTTTAGCAAATAACATTAAATTGTTCTAATGGTGTATATTCCCTTGGTTATTAGCTAGATCAACAATTTTACTTATGCACACCTTGAGTAATGTTGTCAACAAGTTTACTTACAAACAATATATGTTAAAAGCTAATTTAACAAACGTTACTAAATAGCTCAGCATTTGTCACATGAGGGTTTTCATTAGGATTATGTCTTTACCTTTAGATAATAGAAGGGCGAGGTATGTAAGGGTCAAGAGAAATGCCTCAACTTCCAAATTATTTTATTCACATTTGCTAAATTAAATTATCAATATATTCTCCACCTGAAATACTCTATTTACACATTTGGGTCAAGAGAAATGCCTCGACTTCCAAAAAAAATTATTCACATTTGCTTAATTATAATATCAATCTATTCTCCACCTGAAATACTCTATTTACACGCTTTTATTAGCATTTGCTTAATTATATTATCGATCTATTCTCCAACTGAATACTCTATTTACACAACAATAACAGCACTTTGAATAGCATCACCTAAAATTAAGGATAACGATAGAGTTTGTATGTGAATGGAAGGGTCAAGAGAAATGCTTTAACTTCCAAATTATTTTTATTCACATTTGCTTAATTATATTGTCAATCTATTCTCCACTTGAAATACTCTATTTACACACTTTTATTCGCATCTGCTTAATTTTATTATCAATCTATTATCCAACTGAATACTCTATTTACACAACAATAACATAGCTTTGAATAGCATCACCTAAAATTAAGGATAAAGATGGAGTTTGTATGTGAATATCATAATTTTAGAGTTGGATGGATTAAATCCTCCACACAAACATATAACTTAATTAAGAGGATTAACTTAGACTCTATCTAACATTTTGACAATTTTTTCATGAAAGTTGTTCAAAACTTGTCTACTTCCATATGCAAAATATGCATTAATGCTTTGGATAATCATTAACAATTTTGCTAGTAAATCTAATCATTAACAATGTTGCTAGTAAATCACTATTTAACATATTCTCAACATCACTTTAGAAAGATGAATTATTACAAAGATGTACATTGATTTTTGAACTCGCATAATATTTTGTGGACTAATTTATCATTACATCACACTTGGAAGAAATTTCAAAGGCCTTTCAAATGACACTGTTTAGATATTTTAATGAAACCATTACGTTAGTCTTTCATAGATGCAAAAATGACATCAAAGGTGTCTTGTGATTATTAGATTTTGTTTCAATGTTGTTATTAGTTATTAGCATCTTGATTGAAATATATATATAAAGAAAGAGAAAAACACAAAAACACTATATTATTTAAAAAAACTATTTGAGTAGCAGAAACAATGTCTTAGAGGCGAGGCATACTTCACTTTTTTTAGGAAAGCATTTGAAAGTGGTTCATGGAAAACAATCAGTGAAATTTTTCAAGTATTAGGAGATGAGGCTAAATGCACAATCATACACATTGATAACATATCAATTAATCATTATGTTAGCAGGAGGCCCTACTCTCTTGCGGCTGACCCCTAATATTTTAACCATGGTAATTGGAGCTTATATGCTATCATGAACTAATTCTCTCAAGCAATATGAAATAGCATGTCTTCAAGAAAAAAAATATTTGGATCTTAAAAACAATTCGAAGTTAGACCATTTTAAAAATATACTGCAATTAGAATTGTTGACACTCAACTTCAAATTCAAAGTAATACACCATGGTTTAACAACAAAAGCTTCACTAAAACAGAGATGCAATAGACAGTTTAAAATTAAAGATGATTGTGTTTATGTACCCTGACCAAAGAGCTCTACGGGGTGTGCATATGTTCACAATGATCATTTTAGCATGTAGGTTTGTTCAGATCTCAAAACTATTAGCCAACACCAACCTTCCAATGACCACCATCCATAACAAATGCTATCAATTGGAAATTTGTTTTCTTACTATCAAAACATGCAATAATGTTCTATTTTCTCTAGAAACCAAAATCAAAAGGTCAAGATCCCAAGATGATTTACAACTGCCCAATGACCCACTGGAAAACATGTGCTTCCAAAAGACAAATACTAGTCCGCACGCAAGAATTTCCTAACCGAAAGTAGATACAAACCATCTACATCTGAAAAAGTGGGTTCCTCTACCTCTATGACTACCGACCAATTTTTCCATTTTCTCAAATGATTAACATACAAGCTGCAAAAAGGAGGACAGTCTTCAGGTACTCATGGGTCTTGGTCATATGAAAAATAATCAAGCAGAGCTATATGGTCTTTACGAGAGACATTTGTTAGCCAAATAACATCAGGTGGACACACATTTCTGGGAGATTCTCTCCTCATCCTGCATCATATGGTCAAAGCCTCTCTCCCAAAGCAGAAATCTATGGAAAACATCATGAAAAGAATCAGGAAAATTGCAAAAGATATCTCATCCAAATCATATTTCCATGTATTAAGAGACTTCAACAAATAAGCAAACAAGTATGTTAACGAGAGGTGTAAATTCAAGATAGATGAATTAAAAATTAATTGCCAAATCAGGTCTGCTATAATTCCCTAATGGCCGATAAAGTATGTATATTAAAAAAAAAATCCCCAGTAACATTATGTGTCGTAAATTTTGTGTTTTGTTGGTGCAGTTTTGTAAGGTATTCACCTATAAAACCCATCCTCAAGAAAATCATGTATTCTTATTGGAAAGGAGAAAACACTTGGAAAATCTTGATGAATTAACTCTACAACCCCTGATGTAATTGCTGTGAACCAGACGCAGAATTATATAATACAAATACTCTTTCCGGGTAAAAAAATAAAACAAAAATATGCAAGCTACAAAAAGGTGCTGATCAAACCCGGTTTTCCCTCAATGCAGATGCCCACACAAAATCAGTCTGGAACAATTGGGTTCAGATAATACAGACCTTTGCATATGAATAATACCATTCATCTCAAACTCTTCAATGACTTCACCAGCCATGTCGATGTGCTCGTGTACTGAATGTAATCCATATCCAATATGTTCATGATCATTGAAGAAATTATAACATTGTTGAAATGAGAATGAAGATCTAATTAAATAGTGATTTGTTTGGCATTACAGCAGAAACAGTTTGTTTGGTACGAGGTCTGGACAATACTTTGGTACATTTCCAATAGATAATGCAAAGCTGATTGTGCCCCCCAATGTTTCGAATTTATCAGTTCCACTGATTTAAATTTCTCAAGTTGAAATAGTACAAGACAGACTATTCATCAGTTAAAAGATTTAACCAAATTAACTGCTGGCGTTATATCTTGAGTAAATCATGCAAAAATAACCCTGCTTTCCTTTCTCAAGGAATAAAACTCACCATTCAAACTTGTTGACTACTGCCTAAAATCTGCTGCTACAACATGGCATATGCTTCAATATTGGCTTCTGAAACTGGAATGCATAGGCGTTGCCAAATAAAGCAGTTTCAGATTTCAAATATAGTATTTCAGGAATTTCATTAATAGTAATAATAAAAAATATATATATATATATTTTAAGGTTATGATCAAGCCAAACCAAATTGGTGTATGAAACCCCCTTTGTTTGTATGCCGAGGGACCTCATCAGCACAACAATTTGACAACTAAAGTCTATGTAGGTATATACTCTACCCCCTATAAATATGAATGTGTGACCTTTTACGAGGAAATACAGGTTCTTAACCATTAGGCCCACTAAAGTTAACAGAAGTGGATGCTAAATACAAAATCTGCAACACATGGGCAGCAAGAATGTGAATCTTTATCTAATTTTAATGGTCTTTGTACCATATTTCATGGAAAGAGTTAAATAACAAATATAACAACGTTATCTCAAGGTATACCTCGTTATGAACTGTTGCTTGCATTTACAAATCACATATCAAATATTTGCCACTATTTTCCATGGGACTCTGAAAGGAGCCAGTACAGCAAGCAGCAGGCTCATATCATTGACGTCTTGAAAAATACAATATTCCATGTCACAAATCCTGTATGGACTTAAGCAATATAATCCTGCCATACGGTGAAAACGAAACTGGACATAGATCTTAGTCCCCGTGAAAAAAAAAAAAATCTCTCTAAAACAACAGTTTACTGCATTCACATAGCAAGAAAGAAATAACAACTATTTCAGTCAGAACCATTAAATCTTGGAATAATCAAAAGACAATAATTAATATCCAGATGATGAATCCTTGACGCAGGTCTGAAGTGAAATCAACAGTCCCAACCAAGAATAGGGCTGACAAAAAACGAAAACCATTTAACTGAATTACCATGCGTCAGGGGCAACTCAAGCACATTTATTGCTCTGAAATATTATTAAATGTATGCCTCTGTTTGAATCAATAACTCCAAACAGAAGAACCTTGAAACTGGTATTTTCGTTAAGAGTCTGAATCTCAGCCAAAAAAATATGAAGGACTAAAGCTCATCCTTCATACCTTAAGCAAAAATGAATCATTTAAGTGGCAATGCTTTGGGCACCGCTCAAACATAGTATCCTGTAAGTGTGAAGCCTCGCCCCACAACCTCACCAACGCAACCCCATGCATAGCATTCCAGTGCAAATAGAACTCCTACTCCAACATCCTCTACTTTTAACTCCTGCCTGCTTTTCAATTTCTGCTTCAGAAGGTCCACTTCCTTCCAGAATGATTCATATCGGCCAGGAATGCTGAAGAAAAATTTGCATTAGTTAACCCATCAAAAATCAAAACCTAGTTCAGAAAAAAGTAAAGACATGTTCTTTTATTAGAAATACGTGTCATCTGATGGCCCTAATAAACTGATACAACAACCCCCCCACCCCCATTAACAGATCAATTTCAAACAAATTTCCAATAATGATGCATATCACTATTAGTATTTATCCAAAAATAACAGCCTGCTATGCAAGGATAACTTATAACCTATGGTAAGCCCTGAGGCTTAGCTCAATTGGTCGAGTTCCTGTCGTTAAAGCAACTCGCTATTGAGATGTTATGGGGTCAATTCTCCTCGACGCTCTCGGGGTTAGGCTCCATTAATGAGCCAGCAGGAAGTGATCCCTTCAGGTGGATCTGCCCGGAACAATGTTTCCATGGACATAGAAGTCACTGGTCTCCGGAATCCGTGAACCACATCCAAAAAAATTCCTTATAGCCTAAGTCTAAAATATCAGTGCAAGAGGCAGAAAGAAATATCTTTAATCAGGCAGGCAAAACTTCAGGCTTAGAATGCAATCTTCTACAGCCATATAAGCTACCTAAACTGTAATCGAATGTAATTTCAATAGAGTTGAATCTCGACATAATAACATTAGAAAACTACATTAAGAATAATCTAAAGCAAATACACTTTGACTTCAGAGACTAACAAATCCACTAGCCAGTAAAGATTACTGGGTAATTGACCGCCAGAGTCCTGTAACCAAAAATCAATAACCAAACAAATATTCAGAACATAACCACTGAATGGTTAGTGGACTATACGATCTGATGTATATACCTCTGCCATGGAGATTAGGTTTAACTTTACCTGTGCTATATCTGCATGTTACTTGTTCAACCTTCAGCATAGATCTTGACTTGGAAATATTGCCCCCTAAAACTATCATGCACTTGAATGCCTAAGGTGCACCCACAATATGGCCATTTTTATCAAGTTTCTTACACAGTGCTCTCATTTACTCATCGTCAACGTATGATTTCCATCCTTCAAATTTATACTAACTTCCTAAAACCCAGATGCCTTAAAACATCATGATTAATCATTAAACCTCCTGGCCCATCTAATCCCTGATATGCTCCTTTGAAGCTCCCTCTATCACAACCAATGCTCAGTACACCACTTAATTTCTTGCCAGACACCTTGGACCAGCTTTCACTGTCTTTTCCAGAGTTGTTAAAATTTTGGGATGGTGTTCATTTCCATTATAACATAATTTTCACCTTTTTGAGGCCCAGTCAAGTATCAAAGTTTTGAAAAAGGACCACCTTATCTAAGCAAATATCACTTATAAGTGTCGTCCATGTCACCCATTGCCACATATCTATTGACAACAGAAAATTGTTAAAGCATCTGTAGTTCTAAATAGTCCGTCAAGAATAAACAGTGATAACTATCATGGAGGATCAAATCAACCAATGTCCTCAGCAAATACAATCCTAAAGCTAGCTCCATACTCATCCCAAAAAAAGAACTGTGCAAAATACAAATTCTGTTGAAGAATGTAACTAGGTTCGGTCTTCATAAATTGTACTTGTCAAAAGAATAAAGAAAAGAATTTTATATTATTATTAAATGGCTTATTAAAGCATGGGTTTCATGGTTGGGTCACATTTATTTTAGATCAAAGTCCCTATTGTGGACTTTTAGGTTTTATTTAGGGTCTATAGGATTATTGCAGATTTAAATTGATCCATATTGGGCTTTTGAATCATGCAATTAGGTCAAGTATTGAGTAAAATATGATTTATGAAGCCTCCACATCAAGTCAACCTTAAGGTGATCAAGTCAACCTCAAATCCAGCAATTCGAACTCATCAGAAGCCTATATCGAACTCACTAGGAACCATCTCACTGCAACTCAATAATTCGATCTGGACGCTGCAACAAGGAGAAATTGCGAAATTTTGGAGGACTTTCTGGATTCGGTTTTGGGCACAGTTATAGAATTGAAGAAAATCGAAATTTTGGCACTACTCTCTCTGCATTTCGAGCTATAGTTCGGGAGATTGACAAACTCAAAGTTTTGCTGCAACAGTTGCTGCACCAGTTGCTGCCAAGGTGCTACTGCCAAGAGAAGAGGAAGTCGACGTTTGTTTTGTTGAATGCTGCTGCTTGGAGAAGTTGTGTTGGGCCTCAATCGAAGTCTATGAAGCTACATCGAAGTCTCTACCTCAAGATCAAAGTCTCAAGAAGCAAGGTCGAAGTTCCAGTTCATCATAGTGCTGCTACTGCTGCTGCTGCTGCCAGATTCAGGCAGTATCACAAGTAAGGCTAACTTGGTGTGGAGGAAGTTTGGGTCAAGGTCTAGAGTCTCAAGCATCACTATTGAAGGAAGAATTACTGACTGGGTTTTCCCCTCGAGGGGTTTTTGCCCTAGCTGCTGGCCTACATCTGGTGTCCTTGATCTATATGTATTTGCTTTGATATTTACTTGATGAACTTATAAGAAGAAAGATAAGAAGAACATAATAATAACTAAAGAAGATCACAAGTAAATAATCAAGAACAAGAGTATATTTCTGCCTTTCTGATTCTCTAACATGGTGTCAGAGCTTTGGTGAAAGAAGAACGAAAAGACAGTCTCAAGGACTTGATCAAGGAAGTTATAAGAAGTTCACTAAAGGAAAGGAATCTCCACTATCTTCAAAGATGTCTAACACTATCAAGGGAGAGAACAAGCTTGAAGGAGCTACAAATTATAGGTCTTGGAAGAAAAGGATTGACATCATCCTTGAAAAGAACAAGGTCTTAGATTTAGTCAAAGGAAAAGTGAAAAGGCCTACAGAAGAATCAAGTGATGCTGATAAGGTGAAGTACAAAGAATTGGAACAAGTAGTTATGGCTTTGTTGGTTGAAAGCATGAAGGACAATCTTTTCCCCTTCATAGAAAAAATTGATCATGCTCAAGAAATGTATGAGGCTTTATCAAAACTATTACCCTTCAAGAACATTGGAAAAGTGGCAAGCCTGAAGAATGAACTAAGATTTACTAAGATATCAAAGGAGGATACTTTTTCCTCTTTCTTTGTGAGGATAGCAAGGACAAGGGATGAGCTTCTTGCCATTGATGAAATAGTACCAGATAAAGAACTAGTGATTACAGCCATTCTGGGACTACCATCTTCTTGAGGTTCCTTTGCTTCAGCTCTCAACAGCTGGAAAGAAACACACACCTTTGAAGAGCTATGGACAGCATGCAGTCAAGAAGAATTAAGAGTCTCCATGGTAACCAACAATGAAGAAGTATCAAATTGTTATGTTGCTCATCATAAATGAAGATTCAAGAAGACGGCACCAAAGAAAAAAGTTGACATGTCCAAGATCAAGTGTTATCATTATCACAAGATGGGACTCTATAGGAATGATTGTCCTGACAACCCTAGAAGCAGGAAAAGAGATAGAGATCATGCAAACATGGCTGAAGAAACATCATCCCCCAAGAAAGAAAACACTGAAGAAGAACTAAGGGACTTGCACTACTAAGCCCATTCCATCTTATGTTTCATTTGTATATTTTATGTAGTATAGGTTTAACATCTTCTTGGATATGTATTTCTTTCTTTTATAAGTTTTATCCCTCAAGCTTGGGAGGGCGCCCACAACAACTCCTCAAGATAAGTATCTCATTCCCTCTAATTGTCTTCACGTACTCATTTAAGATTTTCATTATATTAAATACTAATCACTTGTCTACCTCTATTCCTTGTCTAGGAATCAATCTGCTGAATATTCAAGAATCATGGAAAAGGCTTCAAGGATCAAATAAGGAGGCCACACAAATCAAAAGGTTTGTCAAATAATCAAAGGTATGTATTGAAAATATATAGTCTTGATGCTCTCTTTGAAATATCCATTTCTATGTTCTAATTGTTGCTATGTCTAGCTCCACTGAATCCTATAAGGATTCTGGTTAGGGATGATTCATCACCGGATGAATCCACCCATCTTACACACCTCTAATTGCTTATATAAATAGAAGCTTATAGAGGTTCTCTAGAAAACCCTAACCTAAGGGTATGTTGATGATATGTGAAACCCTAAACCTAATTAGGTATATTTATTGCTATTCTAATTAATGTATTGATAATGTCGAGTTTAGGATTTTGATATGATCATGGAAGCTCTAGACTTGCTTGAGTTAAAATGATGTTGTTCATAATCCTGAACCCATGAAGTTTGATATGATAAGGGTTTGCTTTACAATGAACCAAAACCCTATGTTTTGGTGAGGTCTCCATGTAAAACCCTTGTTATGGAAAGTCCTATGAAATCCTAGGTATATGTTCTCTTGATTGAATCCCTAGCCTAGTCTAGGACAATATATATGCCTAAATGTATTAATGTTGACTAACATATGATGTGCTTATAATGGTGATCTCCTAGATATGTATGTTGATCTAATTTCTCATGGTCCTAAGTTCTAGGGTTTGGAAAACAAACCTTAATCAAAGTTTGAAAAGATCTAAGATGATGATTGAAAAGTCTACGGTCTATAAATAAATCCTAGTGATGATTAAAGTCTCTAGTATGTATGTTGCCTTGGATCTTTATAATGTGTGATGAGAATTTATAAAATCTAGGGTTTACATAGAACCCTAGTGTAAGTTACTTATGATGTGTTTATTTAATTCCAAGATTTACACTACACCCTAGTAGAAGCTCTTCATGTTATGTTTTGATAAATTATTTGAAAACTAGGGTATGCATCTAACTCTAGTGAAAGTTGATCATGACAATATCTGAGCTGTGGTTAATCTTGATTGGCTCTTTTATATCAAATCTACGATTTGTATGAATCCCTAGTGGAAAGTCTAACATATGAATTCTAAAGGTTGATAGATATCTTGTAGATCTATAGTGATTCTAGGGTTTAATAAATGTTGTAGCAAGGTATATTATACCTTTGAAAGAAACATTGAAACCCTAGATAAAATGAAAGACATTTTGAAGTAGTCTAGGGTTTATGATAAAAGTCCCTAGCAGAAATGTTGAAGAGTATATGTCTCTTGTTTGGGTATCTAATATATATAAAGTTGCAAATGCTTCCGATATGGCTAACTTTATGCTTCTATAGTTTTGGTTGTACTTTCTATGTAAAGTTGTGCAGGTAAATCATGAAGTTGAGAAGCTAATAAGTATGATGAAAAGGTTGGAAGCCATGAAAGATTCTCCAACCGCTAAAGAAGTCAAGTCTCCATACATTAAGAGGGAGCCTGGATAGAAGTTGATCTCCCTGGATTAAAAGGAAGCCTGGATACAAGAAGAAATGGTTACGGTTCTCTACTTCATGTATCATGCACTAGACCAGGACTAACAGTCGTAAAGCTTAGTGAAGTTCATGATTAAGAATCAAGTCATGGTTGGAAAATATAACATGGAAATATATGTTGCCACATGGGAAGTAGGAAGAGGAATCTTCTCTGAAAGATTATATTGATAGTCCTACTAGAATTAGTTGAAGGACAACATCGAAACCCCGTAGTTTGTTTTTTTGCATTTGAAATTATTAATGATTGGGGTTTGTGTTTGTACAGGTGAATCTCTCGAAGAACTTGATAGTGCATTGGTTACCAATCAGTTTGTGGAGAGATCATTTATCCTTGATCTGTTGGATCAAGGCGTATTGAGGCTTTGTGAGTGAAGCATTGCCTAGAAAGACATTGGGCCAACACTTTGTGTTGATGTCTGGTTGGTGTTGAGAATTTGGAGGGCTAGAGATTAATACAAATTCTCTCCTTGATAATTACTTGTGAGCTTGCTTGAGTTACTTATGTCTTTTTTTCTTTAGCTTAGTTAGTCTTTTATCAAGTCAATTATCAAAATGCAAGAGACACAAATTAGGCTCCTAGAGCCAAGGAAAAACCTCTCCCTCTTGGAGAGGAAAACCCGCAAAGAATTCTTCTTATAGATCTTCAAATGACAAGTACCATGACCCAAACTCAGACCCTTGACCTATGAATGCCTCCAAGACCTTGTTACTGTTTATAAGTCTTCTTCCAACGCCGATCTTTCTTTTCTTCACTAACAAGTATTGGCTTGTCTCAATATTAGATAACTTGGTATCTAAGTCCTTGGCTTCTCCTTCTACTTCTCGGCTTTACTTCAACTTTACTTAGGTTCCTTCTTGGCTCCTTCTTATCTCGTTTGATAATCAAGACAGAGATATATATACTTCTACATTGAACCCTTTAGATGTATTTCGACCTTTGTGTATAGATGAGAGATATGATAGCCCAGGACTAAACTTGGAGTAGTTCTCCTTATTGTTGTGAACACCTTCAGCCTTTCTTGTTGATTAGCCTTCTTCTTCGCATTAATTTTAGACCCTTTTCCAACACTTCTATTCCAAACTTGATCCAAATTCCTTACTGCAAATCTTCCTAAAATCCACACTTCAGATCTTCCTGAACTCCGCGGAGTGATCCGCACTTCACTGTGTATTACACCCACACTTCCTTGTTGATCTCAGGTCCGTATTTGACCTCTATAATGTCTCAGAAAAAGTCCGCAATTTTTCTTTTGTATTAACTTTAGAGTTGTCCAAGATTTTATGTGCTAAATGAGCCGCAGACAAGGGTATATATACAAGCTCCTTCTTTGATATGAGGTCGACCATACAGCTGACATATAAGCCGACTTTAGCATAGAATATAGGCCAACATGACGACTTATATACTCCAGCGTTAGGGGTGATTTGATGAGGGTTGTTATCAGCTATTTTCCCACAAGGTCTTGGATCATATTTTTAGAACTAGACAATTCATAAACATGACCCTTGATTACATTTATAAATATAAGACAAACCCTACTAGACATCAAGAAGAAGTCTACTGACCTATAATAAATCTTGCTCACAAAACCCATGAAGCAAGTACAACAAAAATACATTTTATTATCTTTGTCTTCTTCTTTATATAAATACATAATTACATAGTCAACATGAAGATCGACCTAGTTACACTTTTCAACACTCCCTCTTAACTAGGGAGGTATTCATACAGGTACATGGTCACTTTCAAACTGAAGAATCTCATAAGAAGAATCAGATTGGTAATCACATCTGTATAGCATCATATCAACCAGCATTGTCCTAGTGCAAGAGCCTTGACAAACGACCCATCTCTCAACGAGACAATGGGCTACAATGTTGGCGAGACACATGACTCTACTAGACACCATAGTCATTGTCTCTCCAAGGTACATACTCCACCCGGGTGTTCCCAAAGTATGACCTTCTTGGACTATTCTTCTCTTGGGTAGCTAGCCCTCCAAAGAAGAATATCGGTCCCCGAGCTACTCTTATCTTGAATGCCTAACACATTCTCATTAGTATCAGAATATGAGATAGAAAATAGTCCCCAATCCTCCATTCTTTTCTTTAAGCGAAGACCAGAATGATGTGTCTATCTCTCCCTCTCAGCCATGGAGGACTTATTCCACAAGGGAATGTATTCATTCCTGTATAAGGAATGTACCTAACCTCATTCTTAGGAATTACCCAATTTCTTCCAAGTAAGAAATTGATCACCAAGCTCCCTCTCAATCAAGGACCTGCAACAGCAATGGTGAAACACCAAGTTGCTCATGAAGAGTTCCTCCCCTCGATATCATGGATTTCAATATTGAGGAATCTTCAAATTCTAGCTCCATAGGGCACAGATCATCCATCACTTTCATTCATGAGTCATGTCATCTACCAGAAAGTGATTCATTTGTCTTTCTCATCTGGTTCACCGTTATGCCATGCTACTTTCCTTCGAATCATCTCCAAGGATCATACATCCTTTCGCATGATTAACAGCCCTGCACAAATTCATCCAAATAAACATATACATATGAACTTTTAAAACAAAAGTTACCTCAGTGATGATCCTTCACCATGACATCTTCTTGTAGGCATCGACATCTTTTATTCAAATTGACACATCTCCTAATGATATGTTTTGCCAAGGGTCTTCTCCTTTACCAGACTTCCATCAGACTCTACATATCTTCCCAAGAGTTCTCTTAGTCACATCATCTTGGCTTATGGATGATAATAGCCTCTTAACATGGTTGCATTTCATGCTCTCTTCCTTTCTGCATATTCTCCATTCCCAGGAACTTACAAATTTTCCAGTTTCTCATTCATATACAACCACCTCATATTCCATGAGGACATATTATGTTGATTTCATCTGTCAATGCACCAAGAGATCCTTCTTCATAGATCATACTTCTAAATATGGAAGTTTATTACCTGCAATCATATGACATGACTTCACAGCATCCAGTTTCAACATATATACATCCCTCATACCTTTTTCTCTTGAGTCATCCTGTAGCAATTTCTCTAGAATGAGGAGCTTCATTCCTTTGGCTTGTTCCATCAATATGTCATCACATCCCAAAATTATGTTTCCATGATGACCCTTGATCTTGATGACTGCTTTACTTTAGTAATGTTATCAGAGAGGTTTTCTTGGAGTTGATTCACCAAGAGCTCCTAACATGCTTTTTATCATGATGCTATAATACACATTGCTTCCTATCATACTATTTTACGACCAACAAAAATCACTTCAAGGAGAAGATGATCTCAATCATAATAGAGATCCCTTGTTTCTTCTTTCTTAGATTTCTTTGCATCAGGTCCTTCCCTCACATATGAGATATGGGCTTCTTCCCTTTTCCTCTTGTCCTTGTCAAATTTAGGACAATCTCTTTTATAATGCCCAAGTTCATTACATCAAAAGCATCGTACGTTGTCCATATTCCTTCTTTTATTCTGAGGGCCAAATTTTCTGAATCTTCCTTTCTTCCTGTACGAGGCTGCAAAGGCATGATTCTCTTCACTTGGCCCTGTATCAGCGTTGGCCTTTAGTCTTGTTTCCTCTATTTTACATAGAGACCATAAATCATGGAATGGGTGTGGCTTCTTTCTTCCCATATAAACTAGAAGTGAAGTTTCCCCATTCCTCTGATAGAGCATTCAGCACCACTATAGTCATCTCAGTGTCAGACATTACTTCTCCCAGTTCCTGCAGTTGATCTCTTATTTCAAAAATTCTCATAAAGTATGGAGTGATTCCTTCTTCCC
The DNA here is from genome assembly GCA_034641835.2 of Pinus albicaulis. Lineage (NCBI taxonomy): Eukaryota > Viridiplantae > Streptophyta > Pinopsida > Pinales > Pinaceae > Pinus > Pinus albicaulis. The sequence continues at coordinate 728,425,203 of CM076580.1, read as the reverse complement.
TTGATAATTTCATTTTGTATAGTTCTCGTCTCAGAGAGATTTCTTCTCCTGCAATACTCACATAAAATAGCTCCATCAATTTCTTATATATTTCTTTTGCAGACTTTAGTTTTGATATATAAGGAATGAGTGAGTCCTTAATGGATTCTATGAGAATTCTTTGGGCTCTAATTTCTCCCTTCATGTACTTGGCATGAGCTGTAGCATCTTCTTTTGGAGGTTGGACTGTAGAACCTTCGATATATTCCATAACTTCGTCTTCAATCAAACTCAAATTTGTCCTCTTCTTCCATGCACTAAAGTCCGATGATACAACTAGCTTGTTGCTCTCTTTACAATAAGCCATTTTGACAGATTTAAGTAGGGTCATAGATACTTACTTGAGTAGAGTGGCTTGTAGCTTCCTTGATGATGTTTGAACTTTAAAGATGAAGTCAAGGGTTTCCTTTAAGATAGGAATCTTCAATGTAGGAGATCTTGAATCCTTGATGAAGGATATCTTCAGAAGTTGAGGTCCTCCTTTTAAACTGATTTAATTTTCCAACCAAACTTTTGATTATTGCTTCCTGGAATGTCATCTTTGTCAAGCAGCCCTTGAATTCAGCACCTTAGCTCTGATTCCATGTTGAGAATTTGGAGGGCTAGAGATTAATACAAATTCTCTTCATGATAATTACTTCTGAGCTTGCTTGAGTTACTTATGTCTTTCTTTCTTTAGCTTAGTTAGTCTTTCATCCAGTCAATTATCAAAATGCACGAGACACAAAGTTAGGCTCCTAGAGCCAGGGCAAAACCTCTCCCTCTTGGAGAGGAAAACCCGCAAAGAATTCTTCTTATAGATCTTCAAATGACAAGTACCATGACCCAGACTCAGACCCTTGACCTATGAATGCTTCCAAGACCTTGTTACTATTTATAACTCTTCTTCCAACGATGATCTTCTTTTCTTCACCAACGAGTACTGGCTTGTATCAATATTAGAGAACTCGGTCTCTAAGTCCTTTGCTTCTCCTTCTACTTCCCGGCTTTACTTCAAATTTACTTAGGTTCCTTCTTGGCTCCTTCTTATCTCGTTTGATAATCAAGACAGAGATATATATACTTCTGCACTGAACCCTTTAGATGTATTTCGACCTTCTTGTATAGATGAGAGATATGATAGCCCAGGACTGAACTTGGAGTAGTTCTCCTTATTGTTGTGAACACCTTCAGCCTTTCTTGTTGATTAGCCTTCTTCTTCGCATTAATTTCAGACCCTTTCCTAGCACTTCTATTCCAGACTTGATCCAAATTCCTTACTGCAAATCTTCCTGAAATCCGCACTTCAGATCTTCCTGAACTCCGCAAAGTGATCCGCACTTCACTGTGTATTACACCCACACTTCCTTGCTGATCTTAGGTCTGTATTTGATCTCTGTCATGTCTCACAAAAAGTCCGCAATTTTTCCTCTGTATTAACTTCAGAGTTGTCCGAGATTTCTGTGCTAAATGAGCCACAGACATGGGTATATATAGAGGCTCCTTCTTTGATATGAGGCCGACCATACCACTGACATACAAGCCGACTTTATCATAGAATATAGACCGACATGAAGACTTATATACTCCAGCGTTAAGGGTGATTTCATGAGGGTTTTTATCAGCTATTTTTCCACAAGGTCTTGGAGCACATTTTTAGAACTAGACACTCCATGAACATGACTCTTGATTACATTTATAAACATAAGACAAACCCTACTAGACATCAAGAAGAACTCTATTGACCTATAATAAATCTTGCTCATGAAACCCATGAAACAAGTACAACAAAAATACATTTTATTATCTTTGTCTTCTTCTTTATATAAATACATAATTACATAGTCAACATGAAGACCGACCTAGTTACACTTTTCAACAGGGTGGCATCAGTTGGATGTGCACCTAGTTCCCTAGGTTGATGATTAGTAAGGCTGATGCTACCTATAGAGGTAGAAAGCTTTATTCCATCTTAGTCCCACTTGGATAGAATGCTTTGGTCAGGAATCTAGTCCATGGCATTGAGGTGCCTAAACTGTTGAGTAACCAATGGATAGAGTTCCCTAGTCAGGAATCTAGCCCATGACATTTAAGTGTCTAAAGATTCTTCATAGTTCACATAGTTGAGATCTACCTTGTACTATTGAGTTATGAATACCTCCCTAGTTAAGAGGGAGTGTTGAAGAATATAACTAGGTTCAGTCTTCATAAATTGTCCTCGAGTAAATACTTATTGTACTTGTCAAAAGAATAAAGAAAAGAATTTTATATTATTATTAAATGACTTTAAAGCATGGATTTCAAGATTGGGTCTTATTTATTGTAGGTCAAAGCCCCTATTGTGGACTTCTAGGTTTTATTTTGAGTCTATAGGATTATTGAAAATTTAAATTGATCCATATTGGGCTTTTGAATATTGCAATTAGGTTAAGTATTGAGTAAAATATGATTTATGAAGCTTCCACATCAAGTCGGCCTTAAGGTGATCAAGTCGGCCTCAAATCCAGTAATTCGAACTCATCAGAAGCCTATATATATAGTTGAATCGAACTCACTTGGAACCATCTCACTGCAACTCAGAAATTCAATCTGGAAGCTGCAACAAGGAGAATTTGTGAAATTTTGGAGGACTTTCTGGATTCGGTTTTGGGCACACTCATAGAGTTGAAGAAAATCGAAATTTTGGCACTACTCTCTCTGCATTTTGAGCTATAATTTGGGAGATCGAAGTACTCAAAGTTTTGTTGCACCAGTTGCTGCCAAGAGAAGAGGAAGTCGAAGTTTGTTTCGCTGAATGCTGCTGCTTGGAGAAGTTGTGTTGGGCCTAAATCGAAGTCTTTGAAGCTACATCGAAGTCTCAAGAAGCAAGGTCGAAGTTCCAGGTCATCATAGTGCTGCTACTGCTGTTGTTGCTGCCAGATTCAGAAAGGATCACAAGGAAGGTTGACTTGGTGTGGAGGAAGTACGGTTCAAGGTCTAGAGTCCCAAGCATCACTATTGAAAGAAGAATTACTGACTGGGTTTTCCCCTCAAGGGGGGTTTTGCCCTGGCTGCTGGCCTACATCTGGTGTCCTTGATCTATGTGTATTTCCTTTGATATTTGCTTGATGAACTGATAAGAAGAAAGAGAAGAAGAACACAATAATTATTAATAACTAAAGAAGATCACAAGTAAATAATCAAGAACAAGAGGATCTTTCTGCCTTTCTGATTCTCTAACACTAAAGCCAAAATTTCAGTCAACAGGTTTTCCAACCTTGACGCAGAACCATACTTTCCAAGCATGCCAGATGTTCAACAGGATACATTGTGTTCAGACATATGGGACCTTCCATCAGTTACAGAATTGATTTGCTGAATGGTGTTGTCATTGATGTTGAGGCAGCCATTGGTGATTAGCATTAAGATTGCATCCTCCATGGAAGTAGTGAAGGAAAGAAGGAAAGTCTTGTCATGAACACTTTAACTTGGACGCTTTTAAGTTTTAATATACGTCAACAGATTGAACTAAGTGGAAGTTCCAATGGACAAAAAGCCCCGGAAGAGAAGGAAGCCCAAAAGTTCAGAAGTCCCTGCGGTGTGATCAAGATGCCCTGCATTTAATGAGATAAATGAATGTGTAAAACCGTGAATTTGCATGCGAGACCATCATCATCTGATAGTACTCGCCATGCCGTTACTAACGGTAGGTGGCACACCATGTGATTCTTCACGGTTGAGGAGACATGCCCTCTCAAAGATTGAAGCCCCAAAAGTGCGGTCATGGTGCCCAAATCTGAATGATGTCTTGGTCCAATTTTGGTATAAATATTGAATAAAAATATGTTGATCCTTGGATTAATCACGCAGCTCTTGGCAGTTGACCAAATTGGCCTCAAAAGAAGAACCTTTTTTTGGAATGCCTTCAAAAAGGTGAAAATATGTCGGCCACATATTAAAATTGAAGTTTTGTATTTAATTCTTGCTAAATGTTCAGGTCGGCCCTCTTTCAAGAGTATTCTAGAGACTTGGTCAGCCCCAACTAAGCAGCCCTTGAAATCTATATATTGAAGCATCCATTCAGCAGTTGGAAGGGCAAGAAATCGCACATTTTACTCTGAAATTCTGAGGTCGTGATCTAGAATCGCAGGAGCAACAATTTCACATGAGACATTTGGGCATTTGTTCGTTGTGTTTTCGATTGTTCTGGTCCAGGCAATCTTTCAGTAGTTCAATTGTGATCTGGCCTTTCTTATCTGGGCAAGTATCTCTGGTGCGAAGAGCTCGTAATGATTGGAAATTTTACTGTAATAACTGTGGATGCGTGAACAGAAAGGATCACAAGTCTTCTGGTTGGCAATCACAATTTGGAGCTCAATTATTTTCTTCGTTCTGATTTGTTGGTTTGAAAGCAGAATTCATCGTTTGTAAAGTTATAAAAGTTTGGCTATATATATATATATATATAGTGGAAAAAGAGTCTTATCACCTCACCTTGCAGAAGGTTGCGATCTGGTTATATATGGCAGAGTGTAAGTTTAACAGTTTGCAAAGATAGCAGAGGCAGATCGAGCACTATTTTTACACAATCGGGCTCAACCCCTATATCAAACTTGTTTCGTGACCCCAGTTCAATAATAGTCTGCGGATGTGTAGGTTGGTGATTTTGTTATATATGACATGATCGAGCCAGGGTCTTTTCCACCGCTTCTTACAGATTATTCACCTATAGTCTATAGATGATACTCAGCATGTTTCAGTGTATCTTTTTCATTATGATGTTGGTCCAATCTGGAAGTACTACATTCAGCAGTGCAATTCTCAGGCTTAACTTGTACCAATCTTTGTACATTCTGGTGATCAGCTTGTTTCAGTGGATATTTCTCATACATGTTATGATGTTACTCCTACATTTGACTGGGCTGACTGAATGTTGATGAATCATCCGGATCCCATCCCTGCAGAAGACTATTTCCACTTGCTTCACTACATTTGGCAACTCCATTTACAAATACAAACTCTGTTAATTTTTGCTAACATCTTCCCCGAACTTCTACCAGAGGCCACCTTCACAAGTTTGTGGAATAGTATTGCTGTGGGAGATATGGTATTCAGGGGGGGTATTACATGCAAAATTTTCTCTACTTAAATCTTGTTCAGCATTGCAGGGGGGGCGTGAATCTTGTGATGCAATGTCTCTCTCTGTGGTCTCCTGTTGAGATTAAGAGGGGGGATGTTAAATACAGGGGTGTTATCTTCATTTTCGGCTATGGACTACTTTGCATTGTGTCGAGTATTTTACTATTTTATAAGCCCACTCTCACTTTTCGGCTATGACCAACCTTATATTTAGTTGTGTATTTATACACCCACTCTTAATTCTAACTAGCATTAACCTTCTATTGAGTTGGGTATCCATACACCCACTCTTATTTTTTCCACAACTGGGAAGTTGGAACTTGTAACGAGTTCTTTATTTATGCACCCACACTCATTTGTATTCATTATTCTTCTATATGAACCCCTCTTCTATGAGAATGAAGCTTCTCTTTTGGTCAGAGTGGACCCTATATTGTCACATTTATTATATTCAGGAACTTAGTCAATGTGGACCCATAAACCCTCTTGTGAAAAACACCCTAATTTTAAGTCGTGTATATATTATATTTAGGTTCAGTTAAGGGGGACTTAGTCAATGTGGACCCATAACCCCTCTTGTGGAAAACATCCTAATTTTGAGTCATGTATATATACACAAACCTCACTTGCAATTTAACACATCTTGTGATCATTCTTTTATTCTTTATAAATTGATTAGCCTACAGACAGCATAAAGTATTGCACTATTTTTGTGATTGACTTGTTTCTATCTCTAGCAAACTTTACTTGGATTATTTTTCTCCCTCTAGGATTGCACCTGTATTGGTGCCCTTGTGCTATTTTTCCTTCTCTTTATTGCCAAATTAAAGTTTGCTGGTTGGTTCCATTCGATCCTTTCTCTCTTGTGAATTTCAACAGAAAAACTCCAACAGAAAACCTAACAATAAAGAATGACACAAGAACATATCAAAACTCTAAAATATTTACCAACAAAAAGAAGGCATCATAAAAGTCGAGTGCTTTATGCTGACTGTAGAAGGATCACATATCAGCAACAAATTTTCAAACAAAACATTGAAAAAAAAAACATCAAAGATCAAATGTATCAATTGCATCTAGGTTGACTGTCTTGCTGGCCTATAGGATAAATGTAAAATGGCCACAGCATTGGGATCCCAATATTCTCCACTAATAAAAACTACACTATTGATGAAATGATAGAAAAAAATTGATTCCAAGGTTATTGAACTCAGACCCAAACATGAATTGATGAGATAACTTCTTGCTAGTGAATTGGAAACTTAGAATAACTCAGCACCAAGGCTCACAAGCAATTAACTCATGGTCAAACCTGAAAAGTCGACCATGTTTTGATCCAGTACTCTACTAGTCAGCTGGCCCATAAGACTCATGAGTCAAACAGGTTGACTCTAGAGTATGATCATGCACACTCCAGCAACTAACTCCAGTGCAGATATGTAGATTTATATATACACCCTACTCTAGCCACTGAAGCCAGGAAACCCGAAGTTCTTAATAGTAGGTATAAGCCTAGAAACAAGAAACCTTAATGGTCCAAGCTGCATGGACAACTAAGTAGCCAAAAGCAATGATCAGATTTCAAACTTTAGCTTGCTTCTTTAACTTCTTAAAGAGTTTTCATCTCTTGGTCACTTGAAATTTAATTGTATAATGAGAAATGAACTTAGATCACACTTCTGGGGACTTTTACACAAAGCTTTCATGTCACAATTATTATTATTATGAATAGATGATCTTCACCAAACAATATCTGACCTTGATAAATATAAAAATGAAGAATCAAGGACCATAGTAAAACCTGAAGAGACAGTTGGAAGACAATCATGAAGCATGGTAGATCAAGGCTTGACCGATGATTAAATGAGGGCAGAATCATTTCTAAAATGTTAGTAGCATCCCTGACTAATTTTTGCATATCACAAACCTGACATCATGTTCCCAAGAAGCCCAATAGAGTGGAGGACCAAAGGACCGTGACAAAATTTTGTAAGATGACTTCATGCCAAAATCCTCATTCATTCAGGTAAACCAAGCTTGAAAAATCCAATGCAATGTAACATTCTAGCCCCATCCAACTCACAAACCAAAATCTTCTCTAATATACTGAAGCAGATTTAATAAATGCCAAGAAAACAAAATGATGGTAGATCAACCTTGCTAATCGTGTGTAGAATAAACGCTTTGAAAGCTCATTGCATTTCTCCACAGTAGCCGGTTCCTGGATATATTGCTTGTTCTGCTCCAACAGTTGCTTGTAATAGGCACCACCATGCTTTGCTACAAACTGTGAAGCCACAGCTGCCTTGTTCTGCAGTTGAACCAACTTCGAAGCCATGTCCTGCATAACAATTTCCAGTTACATATAAAAATACAGGATTCAAACTATCTAAAAGTTGTAACATAGATGATCAAGGCTCTGAACTATTATCATTAATGACATTTATTCTTAAGACATATTTCTTGCAGCCAAAATAAAATATAAAGTACAATAAGCAAAGCTCCTCCTATGGTTGAAAACCAATTTCGCAAATTTGGAACATCCACCCATAGCAGATGCCTCTTGCATTGATAACTTGCATATTCCGAGCTGGAAGCATCTGCCATGGCTTTGTTTCAACATTCTTTTGAATTCATTTTTCTGTTACCCAGGAAAATGGTGAAGCAATTAACACACAGTAAAGTGGATTTCGACTGTTGAGATCAAAGCCAGCAACAGGATAGATGTGCCTATGTGGGTCACTTTTCTATCGATTGATTACAGGTAAAGACAGTTCAAACTAAGAATTAACAGATTTTGTGGAATCCCAATTACATCCTCAGTGATTGCTCGACCATTTTCACCTACCCACTTAATTTACTCTTTGCACTGCCTCTTAGCTTTAGCAAGCAATGGACAAGAAAAACCATAATAAGCCAAGCCTGCCTGTTTATTGAGGTCCTCAATCAAGCCAAGCCTGCCAGTTTATTGAGGTCCCGACTCTCCATTTTCATCTACCCACTTAATTTGTTCTTTGCATTGCCTGCTAGCTTTAACAAGAAATGGACAAGAAAAATCATAATAAGCCAAGCCTGCCAATTTATCGAGGTCCTCAATCAACTATTGGGAATTCATATTATGTCCTTGCTCGTCTATCTTTTACTTTTATGATTGATGAACTTAGAAACAATGGAAATTGAATGACAATAGGTGATTGATGCCCTAAGATCCCCCATAAATAAAACATGTGTGTGTGTGTGTGTGTGCGTGAGAGGGAGAAATCGGACAGGTCAACAGAACAATTGAGTCACAAAACTTTTAAGAAAGCGATAGACTGAATTTCTCGGAGACTCAGACGAAATACAGTGAATCAAGAGGAGAAAAAATCTATGATAAATTGGAAGAATCAGAAAAACTGCAGGATTTTTCTCCTTTGTGAGAAAACAGTGTATAAAATTCACAAATCTTTCCAAATTATAATAAATGTCATTTTTTCCAGATGTTTGAAATTGTGAAGTTTTTTCCTAAAAAATGAACATATTGTGAATTTTCCTAAATAATGTCATGCAAAAAAATGGGTAGAATTATTGTTAGACTTAAAACTTCAAAAAGAAATATCTGCATTTTTTAAAATGCTTGTCAAAATTTTGTCAATTCACATTGCCGATTTTCCCATGTTATTCCAATTTTCTGAGTTGTAACACCAGTCAAGTTATTCCCAAGTCAAAAAAAATCAATATTAACTTATTTAGTAATAATAAATATATAAAATATGGCGTCCCCAGTGCACATCAAATGATAAATTTATCAAATGGAAATCCTCATCAATTTTTTTGTTTTTCCTTTGGGCAAAGCATGTTTGCCCTATTGATTGCCAAAAAAAAGAAAAATAAAATAATGCAGTAGTCTAACTAGACTGCCTTTTTGCCCTGAAAATCATTGAAATTCAGGTAAGATTTTAAAAAAATCCGGCAAGGATTTTTGTAAATCCAGGTTATAGCTATCAAATTTCAATATTTTGGATGCTCTAGAGGTTTTCGATGGTGCTGAATCCAATTCCACCATCAAAAACATGATTCAAACACTCCTATTGCAAGATTTCTTAAAAAAAAATTCCCGGATTCCGGCCAATTTTGGCCGTCCCGGCAATTCCTCTGGCTAGATAGACAACTCCTAAAATAATTACCTTAGGAGCCAAAGGATCTAGTATTGATACCAACAAATACATTGTTTATGGCAATTGCGATCTAGTACTGTAGCATAGGAGGATTGATTATTTTACTACAGGTTCTAGCCAAAGTCAGAGCCCAATAGGCTCAATTTCTGGGTCAGATTAGTGGAAATATTCACCGATATAAAGTGTTGTAAGGGAAGAAAGAAGGCCTTTAAACAAGAGCTGAGTGCATTTGCAACAAATATTTGGATCTGGAAGGCAGCTTTCCCGACCTATTGGTTGGCCAGGGTTTACAAAGTGTGCATAATCCCTCCTACTTGCAAAGATAGTACTCTTTCTAAAAGATTCCAGATGACTTGCTGTTATCCTAGGTACAGAAAATGGATTTATCTAGCAAATTAGGCCCAAACAATCTTAGCTTTGATATATAGACACTTCACAGTAGGTCAGGAGGAAGTCTTATTGTGAACTACTGTACTTGAAATCTCTTGGTGTATTCTTCAACGGACATCTCCTTTTAGAACAGGCTCAGCTAAACACTGTGAGGCTTGTCACAATTATAAGCAGCACTGAGATATTGTCAACTATAGTACTTGAAACTTGTCAGTATATTCTTCAACAAATATGTCCTACTAGAACAGATGCATGAGCTGGACATTGTAAGGTTCATCCTAAGAGGGCCTTTAGACCAAGCCTGAGACCATTTGCAACGCATATTTGGATCTGGAAGGGGGTATCCTGACCTATTAGTTGACCAGGGTTTACAAACTGTGTGTAATCCTTCCAAGGAGCTATTCTTCCTAAACGATTACATAAGACTCTCTGTTATCCTAGATACAATAATCGTTTAAAAATTAGGCTCAAACAGTCTTAGTAGTTACCCTTATTAAGATAAGATAAGATAATTATATTATGTTAGATGATCCAAATATGTTAATATAAACTTAGGATAAAATATTTATTAAATTAGATATTTAATAAATATTAGAGAATAAAAATATTTATTAAATTGAAATATTTGAGATACTTAGAAATAGAATTTTGTTATTAAAAATAGAACTCTAGAATAGAGTCGTTTCTTAGGCTCTAAGTTAGGAATAAAGTTAGTAGAATAGTTAGAAGGTCATTTAATGTAAGTGGACACTTGTTATTTAATAAGTGATCCATAATTAGTGGAAGTTAGGACATTGAGCATATAAACAGCTCATTGCAAGAGTGTTTTGGTGGTTCGGGTGTAAACTCTTGCATAATTCCAAATGTAATTGTTTTTCTGATTAATAAAATTACGTGTCTAAGGACACTTTGGCCATTATTGTGGTATCAGAGCTACGGTAATGCTACAGTGGATATGAGGAGGAGATTCCAGCTCTACAGGTTCTTGGAAAACTCCATTGAATTGATCAGCAAATGATTGGTATGAAATTTGTCAAGTTTTTTTATAAAAAGAACAGAAATTTTATTATTGATTTTAGATTTGTAAATTCTGAAATCATTTTTATTATCAAGAAAAAAATGCAAAATCTCAGCATCCTTCTGTTTTGTGAGATCATCGAAAACTCTAGCATTTTGCTTTAGAGACTCAAAAAATTCTGCCAAATGTGTAACTTCCTAGACAAGCCTGTAGCCGTGTGCAAATGGGAGTTCTAGAGGGGTCGTCCGATCATATTTTTCTTATTACCCACTTTTGTTTCCAAGAAATGAATCGAGGAAGAATTTCTTCAAGTTATCAGGGACGGGACCAGTCAGATTATTGTTCGATACATTAAATTTCACAAGATTAGAGAGATACAGAACTGGAATCGGGTTTTCGCGAAACAATTCAGTGCCCCGAAGACTTTTGGTGCAGTGATGGAGATTTTGAAACGAGCTCTCCATCCTATCACTATAAGAAATCTCTAAATTGTCAACATTTGCATCGATTTCCTCCCCGTGCTTCAAATCCTTGTCACGACTGTCAAATCCTTGCCATGATTGAATTGGGACAGCTTTGTGGTCAATGGGGGGGCAATTGAAGTGACCAAAATGAATCATAGCAGCAAGTGATTCATTTTCGTTAACATTTACATCACTCTCATTTTCGCTTTGAAATTCTTCTGGATTCTTCGGCCCTGGAGCCGCAGCATAAGTCGACGCAGTAAGCGATACGACTTCCCAATCCTGGGCGTAGTTAGTGGTTTCCTCTGAGCCTTTGCTTCCTTCTGACATATTTGAAGCTTCCTGACGTCAAAATCTTCGCACTCCGCTTAAGTGTGCAGACCCTGCCTAATTCCATGAATTCAGTATAGAGTTACACTAGAATCTTCGTAAACTTTGAATGCACCAAATAATCGAACGAAATGTATCCAAATGCAGAGCTTCTCCTCATCTAAACGCTCGCGGAATCTTCCAAGTGATCGGAAGCCCGAATTCCATGAGCCCTGGGCAAATTCCATGAGACAGACTATTTTTTTTACCAAAAATATTTTTTCATGTGTGCACTCATTGGAGCTATATATTTTAAAAAAAATTAAAATTGTAATTGGAGCAATAAGGTGAAGTAGCACTTTGTATTTTTTGAAGAACATTGTAATATTTTTTATTGGAGTAATAAAGATTTTGTAATATTTATGGAGCAATAAGGTTATTTGTAATTTTTATTGGAGTAATAAGGCGATTTTTTGTAATTTGTTTCTAGAGAGATAAGTGTGACTCAAAGTAATTTTACTTTGAAGGGGGGTAACAGTTTTTTTTACCACATTGTGCAAGCGCATCATTGTAAAAATCAAATTTTGAAAGTTACCTTGTAAATATTTGAGAAATTGACTACAGCCAAGTGCAAAGCTCAGTCATTTTTCTCCTACTTCAACGACTATACAAGGGTCAAGGCCAAGCCCCGATAGATCGGTTTTTTTTTTTTTTTTTTTTTTTTTTGTGCGTCGTGTGCCGTTTTTTGCGTGGTGTGTTTCGTGTGATGAGTTGCTCAATTTTTTGTGCTTGATTCTTTTGGTGCACTGTTTCAGCACTCCAATGTCGAAGTTAATTAATCTGTTCTCTGAAACTGATAAGCTAGAAGGAGTGAAATCTTATAAGACATGGCGACGTCTAATTGAAAGCACTCTTATTTTTAATGAATTGTGGCATGGCATTTGTGATGGCAACATTAACCCAAATAAACCAACAGATCCAGATTCACTTGCAAAATGGGAAATAAAAGATGCCAAGGCATTAGCTCTTATAAAAGCTTCAGTTAGTAATGAAATGTACATACACATTGAGAATTCTTCAGATGCATGGGCTACTTTACATACATTCAAAGATCTCTTTGATACACAACCTGAATCAAAGAAAGTTGATCTTCAATTAAAATTGCTTCAACGGAAATTAATTGAAGGTGGTGATGTCCTTGAGTACATTTCACGACTTAAAAACATTAAGCAAGAAATCATCAATGCTTGTTTTCAAGCTGTTGATGAAAGCTTCTTAACTACAATTTTAATTGTTGGATTGCCATCATCATATACTCATTTTTTGGAAACTTTGCAAGTCACTGGCAAGTTAGAGAAGGTCAAATTTGATGAAATGAGTGACATGTTAGCACAACATGATAAAAATTTCGGGAAGAAGCAGCAGATTGGGGAAGATGTCTTCCTCACCGAAGCCAGTTCAAGCAACTCCTCAGGACCTCAGCTGACAATTCCAGAAACAAAGGAAGAGGTACTTTCAATCCAAATCAAGCAGCGAAGGTCGTGGTCGCAGTCAACACAGAGGAAACAATTCCAACAGAGGCTCCAATTCAGGCAAAAACAATTTTCAAGGCAGAGGCAACAATCAAAACAGAGGATATCATCAAGGCACAGGACAAAGTCCGGGGAGAGGACAAACTCAAAACAAAGGACAAAGCAGAGGCCGAGGACAGTCTCAAGGCAGAGGACAGTCTCAGGGAAGAAGCACCGATTTGAGTCAAATTGTTTGCAGGCGATGTAACAAAGTTGGTCATTATGCAGCAGATTGTAGAACTTCTATTGAGAAAATTTCTAAGTTTCATCCAAATTCAGCACAATTTGCAAATGATGAAGATGATCCTGATAGTTCCGAATATGTTTTCACAAACTCAGAAGCAACAGCTTTACAGGTTTCAAGCTTTCTTCGCAGTGATTATGAAGATGCATGGATTCTTGATACAGGCGCAACTCAACACATGACATTTCGACGTGACTTCTTCTGGAGTTTCAAAGAATGTCATCTGAATTCAATCTATCTTGCTGACAAAACCAAACATACTCCTTCAGGGAAAGGTGTAGTTAAAGTTTTTTTACCAGGCATCGGAGAAAGAATGATTTCTAATGTATGGTATGTCCCAACATTCAAGCAAAATTTGTTGTCCTTAGTCACAATTCGACAAGTAGGGCATACAATGATTATGCAAGATGGCTCAGTTAAAATCAACTCAGTGAAACAAAACATGCAAACAGTAATGACAGGTTATGAAGATGGAAAACTGTTAAGGATGAAAGGGATAGTTATTCCAAGACATTCTGACTTTGCAGGCGCAGCAAGTACAGATATTTCACCAATCAAATTATGGCATGTCAGATATGGCCATCTCAACTTTGACAGTCTCTCTCAGTTACAAAAACAGGGCATGGTTAAAGGACTTCCAACCTTCAAAAGGGAAAATGCAAAGTGTGAATCTTGCATTTTTGGAAAGCAACATCGAGAGACTTTTCCCACCAGTTCTTGGCGAGCAAACAGGCATTTGCAATTGGTTCACAGTGATATTTGTGGACCCTTCCCAACTTCACTTGGAAGTTGCAGATATTTTTTACTTTTTATTGACGATTTAGTAGGATGACATGGGTATATTTCTTGAAGCAAAAGTCAAGAGCATTTGAAAAGTTCAAAACTTTTCATAAGCTTATTGAAAATGAAGTAAAGGAGAAGATTGGTACTCTTCGAACTGACAACAACAGAGAATTCACTTCAAATGAATTCAAAAAGTATTGCATGGAAAATGGAATAAAACGACATCTTACCAATGTCTACACTCCGCAGCAAAATGGGGTAGTAGAAAGAATGAATCGTACCTTGTTAGGAATGGCGCGATCTATGTTAACTTTCAAAAAGTTAAGTCCTTCATATTGGGCTGAAGCAGTTCATACCGCTGTCTACTTGAGAAACAGATCTCCCGCACCTTCTTTAGACAGGATCACACCTTATGAAGCCTGGTTTGGATTCAAACCACGAGTTAAGCATCTCAAAATTTTTGAATCTATCTGTTATGCCTTAGTTCCCAAGGAAAAACGAACTAAGCTTGATGCACGAAGCTTAAAGTGCACAATGATCGAGTATTCTGATGAGAAGAAAGGGTACCGACTTTTGTTGAATGGGAAATTTATTGTAAGCAAAGATGTGATCTTTGATGAAAATGAGAGTAAGAGTGTTGAAGAAGTTGAAAGTCTTCTTCAAAAGTTAGAAACAAAAACTGATAAAAGACGTGGAAATTTACGAAGTCAACCACATTCACCAAGTTGGTATGAACTTGAATTTCCTTCATCTAACGATGATTCATCCAGTCCGTCTTCTTCATCAGCGCCATCCAGGTCTTCTAGCAGTTCATCCAACTCTCCAAGCAGCAACAGTTATTCTGACAATGACTCTCCGCCCCCAGAACCTGCGGTTGCTCAACAGACATTAGTTTACATCAACCCTCTTTTTAATGATGGTGATTTTTCACAAGCCCAAACCAGTGAACATCAATTGCCGAAATGAGAGATTCAACTTTTGAAAGATGTCAGGCCTAATGAACAAAACAAAACAGGAACAAGGGGATCAAAACAAAATGAAGGCAATTTTTCTTTGATAGCAAATGATTTTACTGAACCTTCTTCTTATCAAGAGGCAGTAAAACATAAAGCATGGCAACAAGCAATGGTTGATGAATATCAGGCAGTTCAAGACAACAACATTTGGCAACTTCTTGATTGTCCTCAGCATGTTAAACCTATTGGATGCAAATGGGTTTATCGAATTAACAACAAGCAAAATGGTGATATTGACAAGTATAAAGCAAGACTTGTTGCTAAAGGTTTTCCGCAGCAAGAAGGGATAGATTATGAAGAAAAGTTTGCTCCTACAGCTAAATGGAACACCATCCGCCTCACACTTGCCTTAGCAGCTCAACAAGGATGGAAAGTTCATCAAATGGATGTAAAAAGTGCTTTTCTCAATGGCGATTTACAGGAAGAAGTGTACATGACACAACCACCAGGTTTTGAAATTGAGGGACAAGAACATAAAGTCTGCAAACTGATAAAAGCTTTATATGGGTTATTCCCAAATGGATGAATACCTTCGCAAAGTTGGTTCTCATCGCAGTGAATCTGATGATACCTTGTATGTACGCCAACAAGGTAAAAATCCGATGATTTTGATTATGTATGTCGATGATTTGATCATCGCAGGCAACAATGATGATCACATTGAACAGGTGAAAAAGGAGTTACATGCAGGTTTTAAGATGACATATTTGGGACTACTTCACTATTATCTTGGAGTTGAAGTATTCCAACGTCCACATCAGATCTTCATTTCTCAGAGTAAATATGCGGCAGAAATTTTTCAGCGATTTGGAATGCAGGATTGCAAGCCTGTCCTTACCCCTATGGAACAAAACTTGAAACTTTCAAAATTTGAAGGGGGGGAAAAGGTGGATAGCACTACTTACAGACAGTTGATTGGCAGCTTGATTTATTTGACAACCACTCATCCTGATCTATCTTATGCAGTCAGTATTCTTTCACGTTTTATGCAGGAACCTCTAGACAGCCACTGGAATGCAGCCAAAAGAGTTCTTCGATATATCCAAGGAACAAAAGATTTTGGTCTTCTTTACAAAAAGACTAAAAATTTTGTACTTGGTTGATTTTCAGATGCCGACTTTGCTGGCAGTATTGATGACAGGGCATCAACCTCAGGTTACTTAATGAAGATGGGGTCAGCTGCAGTTTCCTACTGCAGAGTTGCAAGAAGCAAGCTACAGCGGCCACTTCTTCAGCAGAAGCAGAGTACATTTCAGCATGGGAAGCAGCATGTGAGATTGTTTGGTTACGTCGAGTTTTACAGGACTTGGGAATTCCTCCAGCAGAAGCTACTTTGTTATTCATCGACAATCAGTCAGCAATAAAGCTTGCCAAGAATCCAGTTTTCCATTCAAAGACAAAGCATGTGGACACCAAGTATCATCATATCAGATCTCTCATTGCAAAGGACGTCATCAAGCCAGTGTATTGTCCTTCAGAAGATCAAACCTCCGACATTTTCACGAAACCTCTTGGCAGAATAAAATTTACTAAGTTCAGGGATGAACTTGGTATATGTTGTAATGTATCTTTGGATCATAGGGGGGAATGTTAGATGATCCAAATATGTTAATATAAACTTAGGATAAAATATTTATTAAATTAGATATTTAATAAATATTAGAGAATAAAAATATTTATAAATTGAAATATTTGAGATACTTAGAAATAGAATTTTGTTATTAAAAATAGGATTCTAGAATAGAGTCATTTCTTAGGCTCCAAGTTAGGAATAAAGTTAGTAGAATAGTTAGAAGGTCATTTAATGTAAGTGGACACTTGTTCTTTAATAAGTGATCCATAATTAGTGGAAGTTAGGACATTGAGCATATAAATAGCTCATTGCAAGAGTGTTTTGGTGGTTCGGGTGTAAACTCTTGCATAATTCCAAATGTAATTGTTTTTCTAATTAATAAAATTCTGTGTCTGAGGACACTTCGGCCATTATATTAATGTCCAACGAATGACCACAACAGGTCAATGGGACTAAAGAGTACAACCAGTATGAATCAGAGTTTATATAATATAATAAATCAAAGTTTGCATACAACAAAATCCATGTGCATAGGTTTCAATACCTAATCACTATGTTGGAATTAGGTACACAACAACTAGGGTCTGGTAATAAATTGTAAGAGGACTGTTTATTTGTTCAAGGTTCATTCCAGGTTCAAGCTCAACAACTTATGGGATCAACTATAGTTTGGTACATAATACTCTAGCCAAAACCTCTCTACTTTTTTAATCAAGAAATACATTTAATTTGTTCATTGTATTTGGAGTGACTCGCATGCTTTCACCATAGGTTAGTCTCATAGGATACAAATATGAGTGTGTGTGAGTGTAGCTCTCTCTCTATGTGCCTCCTAGATGGTATTGTGACCAACCTTTACTTCTTGATGTAGATTTATTACAATAGATGCTCAATGTCCTTTAATGGAAATTAAATTTATCCTAAAAACCAAGAAAATATTTACCCTTCAATTGACAAGTGCAAAAATTCACTTCACAAGTTCAAAGCATTACATAAACATCATCTATCACTGATGAGAAGGCCATTCGATAACTCTAATCACATTTCATCAATCATTGCATTGGGACATGTCCTTCCTTAGTTCCCTTTCCATTCTAGGTAAATGTCCTTTAGACAAAAGAAACAAGGACAAACCCTAAGAGATTGAAGCCCAATGGCCCAACCAATTTACAATGTGCCCATGTAATGAATCATCTCCTCAAGAAATAACCTAATGACCACATGGTCCCTTATTATCTAAAACAACTCGGTACCATATAAAACTAAATTAGATACGAAAATCCATAATGCATGAGCTAGCAACCCTTAAACCATAGTAAACCCTAAATTTTTGTACACCTCAATACCCAAAGTGAAAATAATTGCATTAGTATGTAGTGAAATAGTTAAACAAAAAATAAGTTCCACATATCCATTTGAAGATGATAAAGTAAACCCTCGGTGAAACACACAAAATCGAGTGAAAATACTTTCAATAAAAAGATGGATTGAATCCATACTTTCTTATCTAAGTGTCAAAAGAATCACTAATAAAAATCCTAAAAACAGTTCAAATATCAAAAACCAAGTAATGTATATAACCTAGCATCCCCCAAAATGCATATCAAACAATGGATTTGTCGCAGAAAAATCCTCATAAAATAAATGAGGATTTTTGTTTCTCTTTTAGAAAATAATGTGGGGATTGCAATAAAGATTTAGAAATATTTACTTGCTTAGAAGGAGTTGAAGGATCATATGTAGTTGATTCCAACAAATGCCAATGCAATGCAGATCAATCCCATGCCCAGTATTCTAGTCTAAATGTTGTTGATTCATCTTTGGGATTGGCATCAATCCCATGCCCAATATTCTAGTCTAAATGTTTTTTTGGATCAAGAAAATATATTTAATTTGTTGATGATAATCTAAGTGACTCTTATGTTTCGAGTCTTGAAGGTAGCATAACGAAATTAGAAATATTTCCATACGGTCATGTAGGTGAAAATTGTGAACATGTCCATGTGCTTCTCTCTCCATGTGCCTCCTAGATGGTGTTGTGACCTACCTTTCCTTCTCAATGTAGAGTCATTGCACTTAAGTGTTTGGTGTCAATTCATGGACGATGTACAACATCTAAAAACTCGAAGAAAAATGGCAAATAAAACAGCCAATTTTATTAAAAGATCTAAAATGTTACAAACAAATGTAGAATATTTCATGTCCAAGAATCCCAAATGTCAAGATCATATAGAAACTTGTTGACAATGAACATCCATCCTCGACCCTTGCCCAAGTCTAGCCTATCATCTAAAATATCAAAACATACCATATTATCTTTTACTATATAGATATCTACAATTAAAAAAGTGTAGCCAGTGCTACTACTCAAACAACTAGTACCAAACTTATAAATTTGTCTCACTATAACAAGCTCCAAGCTCTTGTATATTATATAGGCTTAAAAGATTTATTCTAGAAATTTAGATTTTCACATTAAAGCTATTCAATATCATATGAAGATGCTCAATTCCATGTTTAGAAATGATGCTTAGGGTGACTTTTTCCACTCCCCCTAGGTTCCTCTAGAGTTGTGATCCATTGCCAAAGTATCCTCTCCCTAAGCAATCTATTCTATGTTGGGGCAAAAAATCTTTTGACAAAAACTTTACATATACAGTGATGTTTTCAATCACCTCTCAGATTCTCAAGGATCAAGTTATGGCCTCTTCACAATAGATTGCCAACCTCCATTAGCTTTTGCCCATTGACATGTATGATTGTAGCTTGTAACCTCCCAAGATCTCACTTGGTGCAGAAGGCCCTAAGCATGCTGCACAAGTTATGATACCCCAAGGAAAACTTTAGCAAGCTACCCATTGCCACCTCAAGGGAAACTTTCGCAAGCTACCCATTATCACCTCAAAAGCATTGACTTTCTCTCTTTAGGCTAGATGAATTCTAGCATGGGACAGCTTCCCAATTGTTAACTAAACTGAATGTCTTGTAGCATGGAGTGGGAGCAAGAGAGAGCTTCGAAAATAAATTTGGTTTTTAAATATTTTTATTATTTTGGTGGTGGATGAAAAGGAAGATCAATCCTTCGCTTTCTTTGGGCTATGGGGTCATGCATGCAACCTCAAGGGGCAATTCTTCAAAATATCTAAGGGGAAATTGGGCTATAAAACAACAAGATCCAAAGGCCATAGAATTAGCAAGCCATATATTACATATTTTACAAAGGGAAGTTTCTTCAAGAATCCCACCACTTCCAAATCAATTTGAGTGTGTTCTTTGTTGTCAAGGAATTGTAGAACAAGATTCTCTCTTTAAAAAAAGACACAAAGCAACATTACTCCTTTATGGCGCCCAAATCATATTTGACAATCACTTGCAACAAAAAGCCTACTAATATGCACCAAGAATATATGCCACATTTCAATGAAGTTGTATATACATTCCAAAAAGCTTAAAACAATAATAAAGCAATTTTAATCCCAACCTTGGGAGTTCTTTCAATTACACCTTACAAATTAAGAGACTAAACCCTTATATAGGTTTCAACTCTATGTCCCGTTAATAAACAAGTATTTGTTTTTCTAGATCCATTAGCCCTCCAAGTAATAACAATAAAATAACGCTCTCAACAACTACTTACTGAATGTAACCAGAAGTTGATATACAAAATTTCCTCTAAGAGGTTATAATATGAATAGAATATCCCAAGAAAACAATACAATAATGCTCTCAAGCAACTAACTCCAGTAGACAAGTCAAAAAATAGTAAACTGAGTTAGTTGGCAACCATATCCAAGAATAGAGCTAGGTGGTAGATTGTCTCCCTTGGGTGAGGGGTTGACCATGTAACAACCTCCAAAACAATAGGCAAGCCTCTCTTCACATGTGCACCCTCCAATAGATGTGTCCCACATGTGAATGAACCAAGCCTCAAAATGATCGAGCATCCTCAACAAAGTAGCACAAAATATATGCAATGCAGCCACCTCAAGATGTCCTCCTCATCATGTAAAGAAGTGCAAACAAGCCTTGACAAGTGGAGCACTTGGGAGAAATGTGCCACAAACTAGCCAAACTTCAATTGCAATACATAACCACCCTCAAAAGATGTGTAGCAAATCCTCCAAGTGGCATGTGTGGTTCCAAAGTGTAACAACCATCCATGGATCAAGGCAAGTGAAATGGATATCATAATAGGAGTTTGTCTTCGCATGGAACAGAGAGACTATGAACAAAGGGCTAACTCAATACAAACACCATTATCCTCCACATGTGCGTAAGGACCTTTCTCCAATAGTGGAATAGCTTCAAACCACATGGAATGCCTCCACATGTGTGTAAGTAAGGAGCACTTCCTCATAATGAAATGTATGTCCATCATAAAGTGCAATCTCATCATCAAAATGCAACAGGATAGATAAGAACTCTAGTAATAGAGCCCCGCTCTTCAATATGGAGTGGGTTGCCCTCCAACCACACCATAGAACCTTAATAATCATGAAAGAGTGGAGCACTCCGTGAAGATCACTATCTACCTCATCAAATATCACCATAAGGTCATGATAGACAAATCAAACACTAGGACGCTCTCACCAAGAAGTACAATGCCATCAACCCTTGTACAAAAGTTGAAATCACCCAAGTCATGTGATCAAATGTTGATGCATATCCGCTAAAAAGAGATCATTATGTAAGAAATATAACAAAGCTCCTGCAACATTCTAGGCAAATTCACAATTCCCAATACATGTCACAATGCCCTAAGCAATGTCACAAGTCCAATGCATGGTTCACAACACCCTAGGAAACATCTATCACAACTCTCAAGGCACTTGACACAACTCCCAAGGCACGCAACTTCCTCAAAATCTGCGAAGTGTAAGTGTCATAAAGCCATCAACGAGAAGAGTGGAGCACTCCTCAAAGATCATACTCAAGTGACAAAAGCATGCCAAGTTAATCTCAACACCCTAGGTTGCTCCATCAAAACATCAAGTAGCATGCATACAATCTGTGGCAATAAGGTGAGCACTCCATCTAAGTCATTGTCCATCTCATTAAGCACCATCATAATAATATAATAGACATCTCAAGTACTAAAGCATTCCTTCACAAGACCCATATCTCATTATATCACATCAATCACTAGATCTCGGTACAAATGTGCAAGGACTAACATCATGATGCTAAGACAACTCACGTGAGGCAATGTATAAGCATCATCATCAAGTAATTTGATCTAAAAGGCATGTAACATGAAGAATACAAATAGATGGGCCATTCACCAATATCATAGCATCAAAGATGCATGCCACCACAATCCATATGAAAATCAAGAGGAGCCATCAAGAGAGAGCTAGGTACCAAAAAACAATCCACCATATGAACCACTAAACCAATGTAGCATCCAAGTCACATGACACAAGGACACGAGACACGTAAATACGAGTATTTGCACGAGACACGGTGACCCCGAAAACAGGACACGGGGGACAAGTTGTGTGTGTGTGTGTGTTAAAAAAACACTGAAATATAGTGCATGATCCATATTTTTTAGAAATTAAAACATCTACAGATATCAATCATGATGATATCTATTTAGTAATTTACTAATTTAGTATTTACAATTTTACAATTTTAGAACTTGTTAGTTTATTAATTTACTACATCAATGATATAACGTTGCATACCAACCAACCAATAAAAGTTATATAACATTGATTCAGGTTCTAAAAACCCTTCTTTATCATGTTGGTTAAGGTTCATAACTTCCCATATCAAATCTCATAAAAAACCCTTATTAAATTATTAATGTATAGTTAGATTCATAAACAAACAATGTCGACTCAGGTGCATAACTTCCCACATACTCAATAAAAATTCAAATCTTATACAACCCCTTTCTTGTTGGGCTTAGTATTTACAATTTTACAATTTTAGAACTTGTTAGTTTATTAATTTACTACATCAATGATATAACGTTGCATACCAACCAACCAATAAAAGTTCTATAACGTTGATTCAGGTTCTAAAAACCCTTCTTTATCATGTTGGTTAAGGTTCATAACTTCCCACATCAAATCTCATTAAAAACCCTTATTAAATTATTAATGTATATTTAGATTCATAAACAAACAATGTCGACTCAGGTGCATAACTTCCCACATACTCAATAAAAATTCAAATCTTATACAACCCCTTTCTTGTTGGGCTTAGTAATGCAGAGTCAAATCTCAAAGAACCCCTTCCTTATCATGTTGGTTCAAGTTCATAACTTCCCACATAGTACAAATTAATATTTTTGGTTTCAATTCTTATTTTTTGTTCTTCACCCAAACAAGAAAAAACAGGATTAGACCATGCGCATATGGCGACTCGTGAGGTATCATGCTCTTTGGTCATGACTAGATCCATTCATAGCCAAACTCATTTAACTTATAAAAAAAATCATCATCTTACCTAGTTTATTTGCGCTAGTCTGAGGTTGATTCACGCTAGTTCGTGTCCTTCAGAAAAGACGTTGCGAGTTTGATTAGCCACGTGAGCAAAAGTTGAAAAGCATTGTCGCAACTCCAACAAGATGTGAAAATGTAAACAGCAAACTAAAATCTGGAATACCTCATGAACAGAGATGGAAAAAATGATAAAAAAAACAAGACACAGTGTTTTAAATTAGGGATTTTCATGGGATACATGTCCTAAAATAGAAATACACTAGGGAATGTTTTCAACACGGTCCAAAAACGCGTCATCATTTTAGGATACGATGAAAATTGTATCCAACACGTTTTATCACTCGTGTCATGTCCGACATGAGGAATAAGAGACATGATACCCTAAGGAACGTGTCATGTGACTTAGGTAGCATCCCATGCATCCTCGTGATGAAGTAGGATGATCCATGCACCATCTCAAGCAAAAATACGTGTATATCTTGGTTTCGTTAGCATCTCCATATGTCACCCATCAAAACCTTGTCCTATGCTGAAAATCATAAGTATACCTCTCATACAATATGACTGCTAACACAACTCAATTGTTATCTAACTACTTCCTTAGCAAGTCCCATTTCCTATTATCATCTTAGAGTTATGTGTAGACTATCTCATAGGATATTGATTTTATATAACTCCGCTACCTTACAAGATTACTTCAATCTTCTTTATAATATTTACATGAGGTCTTATATGACCCACTCCAAGTGCACAAACTTGACACATTGTCATGACCACATGTGTCCAAGGGTTACAACAAAGAGGGGGCAAGGATCCTCGTTAAAAGATCCCATGGCAATATTCCACTCAAACAACCCTATCTACTTCAAGGGAAATTGTTTTAATGATTTTCAAGCATGTTTTCATATTGGACTCTATTATCCTCAATCCCAATTGAGTAATGAGAGCATTTTTTGGTAATTTTGTGTACCTTTTTAGCTAAAACCTCCTCACACACTATTCTTTCGAACTATCGCGCCATGTTGTTGTCTAAGCATTCAAGCAAAATGTTGATATGGCCTACCTTTCAATATTGGTCTTATATGCCACAATGAAATAGGCCCCCCTCCCGCAAGAGATGTGCAAAGTTATGAGCCCCACAATCATCAATATTGCCTCAACAAAAGCTATTGTTATCCAAAACATCTTCATGGCATCAAAAAGGACAATGAAGAAAGGACTAAGGATGACAATAAACTCTAGGATATTAGAATAAAACCAAACAAAATCAAGGGGACTTAGAACCAACCCAAGGGCTTGAAAAGATATGGGGTGGTGAAAGACTAACGCTATAACAAGTTGCAATAATGGGAAAGATTCGATAAGGAAAGGGATGAGAAAAAGAGGATTGCAACGAGACTGCCACCATTTTGTGCACTAATGCAAAGGAATTGAGCGGGAGAACACATTAAAATTGTCAAAGACATGACAACGAATTGATAAATCTTCATCGAAGTCACATTTGTGTCTCACATTAATCCAATCACGAAGGGTGATAGACCTGAATTCATCTATTGATACCACTTCCAACTCTTAAGGATAGTGATGATGAATGTAGCATTTAGTTCCTTACGAACATTCCTTGATTTTATCCATGTGTGGTAGGTCTAGCTAAATCTATCATATGCCCTGGACATGTCAAAATTTATCTACATTTCACTTTTTGTATGTTTTTAATGTGTGGAAACCTCTCAAGTTGTGATCATGTCATCTGACATATATCTCCTCATCAACTAGCCTCCCTATTATTAAATTAGTGAGTCTAGTCTGCTATTTAATCTATTAGCAATCAGCTTCAAATGTTTTATATATTGTGTTTTACAAGGGTTGATAACTTACATTTATCAACTAATATATCTCTCAACTCTTATTCAAGAATAACATTATCGAATATTTCATTTAATGCTTCAAGGACATTCCCAAATTTTCTATACCCTTTCTTTGTTTTTGGCACATCCTTGCCCACAACATCCCAACATTACTGGGAGAGTCAAGTAGAAAACCATCAAGACCCAAGACTTTCACTCCAAGTATATGTAGAAAATAGCTTTCGGAACCTTCTATTTGATACTTCCTGATGTAACGTTTTGATGTTACTCTATTTCCTGTTTAGGGATGAAACTACAATCTCCTTAATTGCATCCTCCATATTTATGGGGGTGTTCAATAAAGAACATTGAAATTTAGTATTTAGTTCATGCCCAATATCATGACAAGATTCCAATACATTGCCTCCTAAGACTCTATGTATGCTCCTATTTTTCATGGTTGTTTGCTGAAATAATTTACATCCCTTTTACCCCCATTGAGACATCAAGTATTATTTCCAAAAACTTTAGCCTCAAAACTCTTGTTTCTATATTCTTCAAAATTTAGTATTTAGTTCATGCACAATATCATGACAAGATTCCAGTATATTCCCTACTAAGACTATATATTCTCCTATTTCTCACGGTGGGTTGCTGAAAAAAATTACATTTCTTTTGCCCTCATTGAGACAATAACTATAGACTGTGAGTTCCAGAGAAGTTCAAAATTTCATATTAGCATTCAGAGAATTGATTTTTTGGCTAGTTCTCACATTTTAGAACCACCTTCTATTTTGGATGATAACCACCAAGTTTTAATCTTTTCCCAAAAATCAGGGTGGTTATTCACATTTGCTCAAACCTAAACATAGGTGAAGCATAAAGGGCAACCTACACCTCTAAGTTGCACGAAATGGGGAAACGAAAACGAGTTTTCGAAACGGGAAGCGATATGAAACGCGACCTCCCCAAATTTTGGAAATGGGGAAACACGATATATATATATATATATATATATATTTAGGATACTTAAGAAATGTTAAGTGAAATCATAAAACATACATGAGTCGAATTGTCTTTTATAAGTTTAGAAAGCCATCTAGAAGCATCCAAAAGACAAAGTAAAATATCAAAATAATATTAAAAAGCACGCAAACCCAAAAAAGAAACCAACTTAAATCGCTTTAGATGGAAGGAAACGCGGTTGTACGACCTGGAAATGCGTTTCTGACCGTACTTGCAAAGTTTCTTGTACGGGAAACATACCAGTACGGTCAAAAACTTGTGTCCAGGCCGTACGGTACGCGCAAATGTGTTTTTGTTTCGTTTTGGGTGAAACGGGGGTGGGACCCACGTTTCCTACAACATAGCTACACCTTAAAATAATATTAAAAGGCATGCAAACCCAAAAAAAAAACCAACTTAAATCGCTTTAGATGGAAGGAAACGCGGTCGTACGGCCTGGAAATGCGTTTCCGACCATACTGGCAAAGTTTATTGTACGAGAAACATACTAGTACGGTCGGAAACGCGTTTCTAGGCCGTACAATACGCGCAAATGCGTTTCTGTTTCGTTTTGGGTGAAACGGGGGTGGGACCCACATTTCCTACAACATAGCTACACCTTCTAGGACCATCTTTTCTCTTAAATATTTGTAATAGAGTTTACCTCTACAAGATCCATGACTCGTATATGTCATTTCTTCTATATTTGACAATGGAATGTCAACATGGAGATTAAAATTGAGTAAAACAAGGCCGTACAAATTTGTGATCTTCCCTCTCAAACCTTTTGTTGCTAAGAAGTACCCAAACAATAAAGATTTTCCTCTCTCCATTGTCCAACCAAACTTTTCATGTGTCCCACAGTATGGATACTCCACCTAAGAAACCTCCAAAGGTATTAACTAGGCATCCACATCCTCGCCAAATCTTCCTCCAAAGGTATTAACTAAGCACCCACATCCTCACCAAATCTTCCTCCAAAAGTATTAACTAAGCATCCACATCCTCACAAAATCTTCATGTTGTTTCTTTCCATCACCCCTTGGATGCACTTAGTTCTTGGACTAGGATCATATCATGCTTTCCTAATAGGATTTTCGCTTTAAGCGATCTCATTTTGCCCAAGGCATCAAGTCCCTTCACATTCTAAGATAGAATTTCCATTTTAATTACCCTTAGTTGTAACTTGACATACCTCTTTAAGTGTCTAGATTATAATTGAGTTGATAAGTTGTAAATATTTTAATTCCAAGGGCTCATGGTTTTTCTTCCTTCCTTTAAAAATGGTGTGAAGGTTTGCCATACTTTGGATTCTTTGGTAATTGTGTTTTCATCCTTAAGGAAGGATTTAAGAATCTCTTTTTCTCCCTTTTTATCCTGAGGTTGTTATGCATAGCTTTTTCTCAGGCAAATCCATCGAAATAGATTAGTAATGCTCAATTGCCATATATTATAATCCTGTATCTTTCATATCTTAGTCACCTACACTATCATTATTCATAGATCAAGATAATTTGCTTCTCTGACCTCCTTCCTCTTCATCCCCTCCTTTCCTCTAATCTTGAACTCCCCATAGATCTCGTTGGACTTCTCAAGCTTGTTTGTGTTAATTTCGCAGCTTTGTAACAAATTCCAATCATTGGACTAGATTCCTCTTTCCAAAAGGACGAAAACTGACCTTTCAAGCACTGAATTTGGATAAGGAAAAATGTATTTTTGAAGTCAAGCCCACAGGTACACAAATTGTCAAGGTCGACCTAAGGACAAATTGCTCCTCCTTCAACGCATATAAATATAAGTGACCTCAAGCTCATTTGGACATCACATCATCTCATCTTCTCTCTCTCAATCTAATTGCTCATACAAGTTTGTGGCAACTCTTTTTCACACGTGTGGGCAAGAAGGAGGACGAATTTCAGGTGGCCAAAAATCTCAGCTAATCTACTCTTTGATCAGTGTTTACCAAGGGTTATTTGGCATCATTTTGGTTTGATTTTTCTGGGGTATCTCTATCTCACTAGGCCGCATCTTTTAGCACAAAAACTGAGTTTGGAGTTGTTTGACTGGGGTTGACCATAGGAAAAAAATTGTAAACTTTGACCGCAGATGTTTCTCTCTATTTCACAAGTTTGACTTCATCATTTGACATGCTTTGACTAGAAAAAATCCAATATGTAGAGGTCGAGTTGACTGGCACAAAAAGCGAGGTGATCTGGGTTGTTTGATTGGCATTGACTTTAGGGTTGACCACAAGGATTAATTGCAAATTTTCTCTCTTTTGACCGAGTATTCAAGGTTGTTTTGGGTGACTTTGACCAACTCTTGAGGCTACATTTATTGTTGATTGGAAGGGTTAACAGTTGACTTTGTGGACTGGTTAGGGCACACTTTAACTGTTGTTGACTTGGACAGAATTGCAAATTTTATGACAGTTGACTAGATTTAACTATTTCATCAATAGCATATTGATTGTTAGTTGGTTGATTCGTTGGACAAGTCAAGGCTTAGACTTTGATTCTTATTTATGAATTTGACCCATTGTACTCTCTACTGAACATTTGAATACAATCTAGTAGAAGAAGAATTTACAAAGGGTTCGCCCCCTTGTGGGGTTTTTCCCTGGTCTTTTGACCAAATTGGTGTCTCTCGTTGATGCTCTTGATTGTCTCTTATTGTCATTGCATTTACTATTATATCTTCAATTACTGTAGATCATTGGAAGAATTAATTGTTATCGAAAAGATTGCTAATTGAAGAATTGAATTAGGCTAAAGTAATTGATATTGCATAGAGCAGTGGAAAATTAACATGGTATTAGAGCTAATGTAAAGGACAAGCCCAAAAGAGACAAGAGAGAAATCAATCATCTTTGGAAAAAGTTGAAAGAATATATCTGATCAAGTCAAGATGTCTACCTCATACTTCAAGGAAGTTGAGAAGTTGGGAGACTCATCTAATTTTGTTGCTTGGAAGATTAGGTTGGATATCATATCTGATGATAATGATGTTTTGGAGTACATTTAAGGAAAAGTTCCTAAGCCCCCCCAAAAAATGTTCCCGCTGCTGCTAAGAGCAAGTATAAGAAAGGTGAGTTAAAAGCAAAGAAAATTATTGTTGATGGTTTGCAAGATCATTTACTTGTTTACGTTGGAAATTTGAAGAAATCTAAGAATATGTATGATAAGCTAGCCCGCATGTATGAGGTCAACAATTTGAGAGAAATCATCTCCTTGAAAGATCAATTCAATGATATGGGAATGAATAAAGGAGAATCCATAAAATCTTACATTATGAGGATATCTCGCCTTGGAGATCAATTGCAGAGAGTTCGAGAAATTGTTCCTGAGAGGGAGTTGGTGTCACAGTAACCCTTAGAGGTCTCCCTCCTATCTGGGAAACTTTCATTATCACCATAAGCAATAACAACATCCCGTTGCATTTGTTACTCAAGACAAAAAGAAAAAGGGAAAAGAAAGGCCATCTAGTTCAAATAGGCCTTCTCCCGAGTTAAAGGACTCTAATAGAAGATTATGGGATATTGAACGCTACAATTGTCACAAGTGAGATCATTATGCCTGAGATTGTCCGAGAAATAGAGATGCTCCAAGATCTGACCAAAGCTACAACCTCAACACATACAATGATAAGAGAAGTAATGATGATAAAAGAAGAAGAGATGATCAAAGAAGAAGGGATGATAGAAGTGTTGAAAAGTGTAACTAGGTCGGTTTTCATATTGACTATGTAATTATGTATTTTATAAAGAAGAAGACAAAGATAATAAGATATATATCTGTTGCACTTGCTTCATGGGTTTCATGAGCAAGATCTTATCTTAGGTTAATGAACTTCTTCTTGATGTTCATTTAGGGTTTGTCTTCTGTCATGCATATTGAAGACCTTGTCAATGAACTTTGTTGAAGAATGGCGTGTAATAGCCCTCACCATCACTGGAAGTCAATCTTTTATGTGCTACAAGTCGGCCTTCAAGCTGCTGGATGAGTCGGCCTTAAAGCTATGGTTATGGTCGGCTTCAAGACAATCTCTCTCTCTCTCTCTCTCTCTCTCTCTCTCTCTCTCTCTCTATATATATATATATATATATATATATATATATATATCATGCAGTACATGAAAAAAATAATTCGATGATCTCAGAAATAAAAGAAGTACGCTCTCACTGTAAGACAATGTAAATTATATCGGTGAATAACAGCGGACTTTATCTATAAGGCAATGCGAATTACATCAATGAACAAGTGCGGATACCTCTTATTTGTATGCGGATAAATCAGGAACAGACTTGCGAATGTGTTTGGAAGGATATGCGGATGTGTTTGGAAGCATATGCACCTACAGCATAATGGAAAAATGTCACTATAAAGTCTGAAGGTTTTCAGTCAGTTCTAAAGAAGAAAGAGTAGAAGTGCGGATTTCTCTACAGAGTACAGTGATCATCTAGTTGCGGATGATTCTAAGACAACAATAACAAAAAAAAGGTTATCCAAGAAGGATTGTGGTTATACTGTAATGATAAATGCGGGATTCTATATGGGTATAAGCAAAAATATATATGAATACAAGTAAGGGCTCCAGAACATAAAAAGGTGCGAATTGTTAAGAAGGAAAAACTGCGGTCAATTCTGGAAAGATTGTGGTCAAGCTATATCTAGTTCAAAGTTTGGAAGAAATATTTATTATGTGACATCATCAGGGTTGTGATGAATTTTGAAGTAAGTAAGGTAAATCTGTGATTTACCTTCCACCTTCCAACAATAAAAGTGCTTCTCCTACCTAACAATTGTGTCCTGTGCATTTTGATAATTGACTTGATGAAAGATTAACTAAGACATAAGCAACACAAGCAAGCTCACAAGTAATTATCAAGAAGAGAATTTGTATTAACCTTAAGCCCTCCAAATTCTCAACATTGTATCAAAGCTTTGGTTACAAGAAAGGGCTATCAGTGATACAAATCCACTTCAGTTTGGAGGTTACAATCTCAGCTTGGTTACATTGCAGCGCTTATAGCACAAATATTACGAAACATGTCACCTACATCACAGGTTCGGTAATACTTAAAGTTGGCATACATGTATATGAGTTTGAAATAGAAAGTAGAACTCGGATAGCACAGTTTCAGCCTTGGAAGAATACAATCTGAAAGTTCAGCTACACGAATGGATGACATGCAATCTCAAGTCTGGAACACCCTACGAAGAAGATCATTCAAGGAAGAACAAGGTGAAGATCTCCTCTTCACTTGCCAAGTAAGTATCTTTCATTTTCATTTTGGTTAAATGACTTCGATTTGCAAAGAGATATATAGGGTGGTTGTACTACCAAAGATCCTTGCATGAAAAAAGGATGATAGTCATGGTCCTCATAGATAACTGAAGTCATAGATAAGGGTCTCCCTTGAATTCATGGAAAGGAACTCTTAAGGTTCTCTCACATAAACAATACTGGAGACACAAAAGAAACTAGAAGAAGAATTATGAACAGTACAAGAAAGTTCATGTCACCAGAAAGGATGGAAGGAGTGGATGGAAAGAGGGAGTAAGAGATCATTAAGAATAGTCTCTCTCATAATAAGTCTCTTTATGGCTCCTAGATCCTACTTAAGATTTGATGCAAAGGAACATCATGGAAGTATAAGAAACAAGAACTCGTATGATCATGAGGGTAACAAAATCATGGTATAAGTAAGTTACCTCACTCATCAGCCTAAGGTTTTTATGGAAGAAGACAAGTTGAAGGCAATAGTTTTGCAAAACTCAAACATTTGAAGAAAAGGAAGAACCTGATTCAAAGAAAATATAAGAAAGAAGAAGCAAGGGATCTACACTACGATTGAGATCATCTTCTTCTTTAAGTGATTTATGTTGGTTATATGATAGGAAGCAGTGTAGCACTCTGATGAAAGCATGGTAGGAGCTCTTGGTGAATCAACTCTGGGAAAACCTCTTTGATAACATTACTTATGTAAAGCAGTCATCAACAGCAAGGGTCATCATGTAAACAGATTCCTGGGATATTGATGTAGCATGCCAAGAGAATGAAGCTCTTCATTCTTAAGAAATTGCTACAGGATGACTCAAGGGAAAAAGGGTATGAGGTATGTATATATATTTATATGCTAAACATTAGATGTTGTGAAGTCATGTCATATGGTTGCAGGTAATGAACTTTTGTATTTAGAAGTATGATCTATGGAGGAGTATCTCTCAGTGCACTGACAAATGAAATCAACATAATATGTCCTCTTAGAATATGAGGTAATTATATATGAAGAAGAAACTAGAAAGGTTGTAAGTTCCTGGGAATAAAGAATGTGCAGAGTGGAAGAGATCATGAAATGCAACCATGTCAAGAGGCAATTATCATCCGAAAGCCAAGAAGATGTGACTAGGAGATCTCCTCGGAGGATATGTAGACTCTGACAGAAGTTTGGTAATTAAGAAGACCCTTGACAAAGCATAGCATTAGGAGATGTGTCAATCTGTATGAAGGATGTCGATACCTACATGAAGACGTCATGGTGAAAGATCATCACTAAGGTAATTTTTGTTCTAAAAGTTCATATGTATATGTTTATCTGGATGAATTTGTGCAGGGCTGCCAATCATGAGAAAGGATGCATGATCCTTGGAGATGATTCGAAGGAAAGCAGCATGGCATAACAATGGACCAGATAAGGAAGTCTGGTGAATCACTTCCTGATAGCTGACATGACTCAGGATGAGAATGATGGATGATCTGTGCCCTATGAAGCTAAAAGTCATCAAGAGCAAAGGGTCATCATGGAAACAGATTTCTGGGATATTGATGGAGCATGCCAAGAGAATGAAGCTCTTCATTCTTAAGAAATTGCTACAGGATGACTCGAGGGAAAAAGGGTATGAGGTATGTATATATATTTATATGCTAAACATTAGATGTTGTGAAGTCATGTCATATGGTTGCAGGTAATGAACTTCTGTATTTAGAAGTATGATCTATGGAGGAGTATCTCTCAGTGCACGGACAAATGAAATCAACATAATATGTCCTCTTAGAATATGAGGTGATTGTATATGAACAAGAAACTAGAAAGGTTATAAGTTCTTGGGAATAAAGAATGTGCAGAGTGGAAGAGATCATGAAATGCAACCATGTCAAGAGGCAGTTATCATCCAAAAGCCAAGAAGATGTGACTAGGAGATCTCCTGGGAGGATATGTAGACTCTGACAGAAGTCTAGTAATTAAGAAGACCCTTGACAAAACATAGCATTAGGAGATGTGTCAATCTATATGAAGGATGTCGATACCTACATGAAGATGTCATGGTGAAAGATCATCACTAAGGTAACTTTTGTTCTAAAAGTTCATATGTATATGTTTATCTGGATGAATTTGTGCAGGGCTGCCAAACATGAGAAAGGATGCATGATCCTTGGAGATGATTCGAAGGAAAGCAGCATGACATAACAATGGACCAGATAAGGAAGTCTGGTGAATCACTTTCTGATAGCTGACATGACTCAGGTTGAGACTGATGGATGATTTGTGCCCTATGAAGCTAAAATTTGGAGATTCCTCAATATCGAAATCCATGACATTGAGGACAGGAATTCTTCATGAGTAGCTGGTTGTCTCACCATTGCTGCTAGAGGTCCCTGGTTAAGAGGGAGCCTGATAATAAGTTTCTTACTTGAAAGAAACTTGGTAATTCCTAAGAATGAGCTTAGGTACATTACTTGTATAGGAATGAGTACATTCCCTTGTGGAATAGGTCCTCCCTGGTTGAGAGGGAGAGATAGACACATCATTCTAGTCTTGGGAAGACAGAATGGAGGATTGGGTAATCACTTGGCATTCGATACTCTTTGAGAATGTGTTGGGGCTTAAGATAAGAGTAGTCGGGGATCGATATTCTTTGAGGGCTAGCTACCCAAGAGAAGAATAGTCCAAGAAGGTCATACTTTGGGAACACTGGGGTGGAGTATGTACCTTGGAGAGACAATGACGAAGGTGTCTATAAGTCATGTGTCTCGCCAGCATTGTAGCCCATTGTCTCATGAGAGATGGGGTTGTTAGTCAAGGCCCTACACTAGGACAATGCTGGTTGATATGATGCCTATACAGATGTGATTACCAATCTGATTCTTCTTATGAAACTCTTCAGTTTGAAAGTAACCATGTACCTGTATGTACTATGAATACCTCCCTAGTTAAGAGGGAGTGTTGAAAAGTGTAACTAGGTCGGTCTTCATATTGACTATGTAATTATGTATTTTATAAAGAAGAAGACAAAGATAATAAGATATATATCTGTTGCACTTGCTTCATGGGTTTCATGAGCAAGATCTTATCTTAGGTTAATGAACTTCTTCTTGATGTTCATTTAGGGTTTGTCTTCTGTCATGCATATTGAAGACCTTGTCAATGAACCTCGTTGAAGAATGGCATGTAATAGCCCTCACCATTGCTGGAAGTCAACCTTTTATGTGCTACAAGTAGGCCTTCAAGCTGTTGGATGAGTCGGCCTTAAAGTTATGGTTATGGTCGGCTTCAAGACAATCTCTCTCTCTCTCTCTCTCTCTCTCTCTCTATATATATATATATATATATATATATATATATATCCTGCGGTACATGAAAAAATAATTCGGTGGTCTCAGAAATAAAAAAAGTATGCTCTCACTATAAGACAATGTAAATTATATCGGTGAATAACAGCAGACTTTATCTGTAAGGCAGTGCGGATTACATCAATGAACAAGTGCAGATACCTCTTATTTGTATGCGGATAAATCAAGAACAGACTTGAGGATGTGTTTGGAATGATATGCAGATGTGTTTGGAAGGATATGCACCTACAGCATATCAGAAAATTGTCACGGTAAAGTCTGAAGGTTTTCGGTCAGTTCTGAAGAAGAAAGAGTAGAAGTGCAGATTTCTCTACGGAGTACAGTGATCATCTAGTTGCGGATGATTCTAAGACAACAACAAATAAAGAAGGTTATCCAAGAAGGATTGCGGTTATACTGCAATGATAAATGTGGAATTCTATATGGGTATAAGCAAAAATATATATATGAATACAAGTAAGGGCTCCAGAACAACAAAAAAAGGTGCGAATTGTTAAGAAGGAAAAATTGCGGTCAATTCTGGAAAGATTGCGGTCAAGCTATATCTAGTTCAAAGTTTGGAAGAAATATATATTATGTGGCATCATCAGGGTTATGATGAATTCTGAAGTAAGGAAGGTAAATCTGTGATTTACCTTCCAACAATAAAAGTGCTTCTCCTACCTGACATTTGTGTCTTGTGCATTTTGATAATTGACTTGATGAAAGATTAACTAAGACATAAGCAACACAAGCAAGCTCACAAGTAATTATCAAGAAGAGAATTTGTATTAACCTTAAGCCCTCCAAATTCTCGACAAGAACGAGAAGAGATGCTCGGATGATCGTGAAGAAAGACCTCGTCCTCAAAAGAAGTCAAGAAACTCCAAGTATGAAAGTAATGTAGCTACTATTCAATCTGAATACGTTCTTATTTCAGCCCTTTCTGGTTCTTCTCCTCCGGATTCATACAATAGTTCGTTGATAGATAGTGGGGCTTCTAGACCAATGTTATCAGAACCGAACCAGTGATCGAACCAAAAAACCTTGTGGACCAGGAACCGATTGGAACCAGACCGGAACTGGTAAAAAATCGGAATAGAAATTCCTTGTCCTCAAAAGAAGTCAAGAAACCCCAAGTATTAAAGTAATGTAGCTACTAGTCAATCTAATACATTCTTATTTCAGCCCTTTTTGGTTCTTCTCCTCCAAATTCGTACAATAGTTGGCTGGTAGATAATGGGGCTTCTAGACCAATGTTATCAAAACCGAACCACTGATCGAACCCAAAAAACTTGTGGATCGGGAACTGGTGAGAACCAGACCGGAACTGGTAAAAAATCGGAATTAATAAAAAAAAAAAAAACAAAACAAAAGACAAAAAACAAAAATAAATAAAAAACAAAATAAAAATACATATAAAAATAAAAAATAAAATAAAACGATTTACCAAAAGCACATAAAATATTCAAATTTTCAAGAAAAACATATATATTCATGTGCATCCATATGAATCCAAACCATTTATAAACAAATATGCAAAAGCTCTCATTTATATAGCAAGTAATAGTTCATATAACCAAAATAGCACTTACTGCAAAACATCGTTGAACCAAAAAACATCAAGCAGCAGGTTCTAA
This sequence comes from Pinus albicaulis, assembly GCA_034641835.2. Classification (NCBI taxonomy): domain Eukaryota; kingdom Viridiplantae; phylum Streptophyta; class Pinopsida; order Pinales; family Pinaceae; genus Pinus; species Pinus albicaulis. The sequence goes on along the minus strand of CM076580.1, from coordinate 728,388,985 downwards.
AAGGCCTTTATAGTCCAAAATAATATGATAGCATGATACTACAGCTACATCCTACGAGTGCTAATTATCAATGTCATCATCATCCTAATAGAAAAGCGTAACATGTCAAGTCAAGGTTTTGTTTTAGTGATGGGTACACTTTTAGTAGAGTCATGATAGAGGAGTTCGACAACCATTGCCACTAACATCAAAGTACATAGAGAGATTGGTTCTCTTTATTAAATACTAGTTCCTTACCCTTGTACATGACAAAATCCAATGGAAATGTTGCAATCCCCGCAATCTTGATATCCTGAAAATTTGTTAAGTCTGCTGGATTTTGAGTGAAATCTAAAATTATACTTTCTTCGTATGAAATCCAATGAGGTTGGAACCACTATCAAACATCCTAAGTCATTTCATGGTAATGTGAAAATTTTAGGTAAAAGGATGGAAATAAAAGATTAAAGAGAATGTCGCTTTTACTTTAAGAATTTAACATTACCATGAAATGCATAGCAATAATAGGACCATAGGCTTGAATATTAGGTTGGCCTAGGGGAGAATTAGATGTGGACCAACCAATTGAAAAGATCAAAAAATAAAAAATAAGGAATTTTTTTTACATTGACCTCGAAAGGGACAAATAGAACAAAATTGATTGAACCGGCTGGTTCCATTACAGAACTAGCCAGTTTGGTACTGAACCGGCCAATTCTGGTTCAGACCGGTTTTGGGCCAAAAACGGTTAGACCAGCCAAGTCCACCGGTTCTAATAACATTGTTCTAGAAACCTATAGTTAAAGTATCTTATTGTAAAGACTTCCTTGAATTTCTTTGAGGCCTAGAGAGAGGTTCTCATTCTCTTGCAACACATCTAATAAAAAGTTCATTTTCTTGAGGGAGCTTGGGAATTATCCCATGGCATCCCACCTCCTTATTTAGAAGGAGGACATCTCTTTTGGGTGGATTGATTCTCTTAGTAGTTTCTAACTAACTTGCATGCTTTGCTCTTGTTAATCTAATTTACCTCATGCATGATTTACCTCATAATTTCAACACATAGCACTCACAATCCCTCAACTTTGTAATCAAATTTGTTATTTCATTTGCTAGATCTCTTCTGTTGGGCAAATTTACTTTCATGGTTATTTAAGATACAACATTTTCAAATATTTTGGGCAATTCATTTTATTTTCTATAACATATCTCAAGCAAGCATTTCACTTTTGCTATAGTTGATTGGTCTAGTTCTAATTCCTTAGCATTTTGCTTCATATGCTTTGTTGATACATGCTTTAATATTTTATGTCAAATTGTGCTTAATGTTATCTTAATCATATTCCTCATTGATATACCTTTTGAAGCATTTTTCATTTACTTGGAGCAAACTTGCAAATTTTGGGCCACTTATGAATTTCTATTTGTCAAACCAGGAGGTAACTCCGCAAATCAGAATGTGTATTAGATGAAGAATGTGCATGTATTTATACATGGAGGTGAGGTTATTGGGATTCATCTCCCAATGACTCTTGGCCTTCCTTATTTCCTAATATTATTTAATATACAAAATTGAATATCCTCACCCAACCCTTAGGATTAGGTATCAACATTCCCCCCTTTAATCCGAAGAGATGGTGGTGAGCCCAAGCATCGATCTAAACTTTTCAAACTTTTCTCTTCCAAGTGCTTTGGTGAAGATATCAGCAGTTTACTCATTTGTGGAACAATGATGTAGATGGATGGTTTTGTCCTGAACATGATATCGAATTAGATGGTATTTTGTATTGATGTGCTTTGTTCGATCATGGAACTTTGGGTTCTTGGCCAACTTTATTGCAGAGGTGTTGTCGATCATGAGTGGTGTTGAATACGTTTGTTTCATCTGCAAATCTTCTAGGATTTTTCTGAGCCACACAATTTCCTTTGTTGCTTCAGCTACTGCCACATATTCTGCCTCGGTCGTGGAATCTGCTGGAACTGACTGTTTGCGTGATCTCCATGAGACAGCTCCTGATCCAAGACTCATGGTGTAACCTGTAGTAGACACCCTTGTTTCTTTGTCGCCATCAAAGTCTGAATCAGAGTATCCGATCAAGTTGAAGTCGCCTACCTGTGTATATTTGAGTCCAAAGTCTTGAGTCCCCTTCAAGTACCTTAACACTCTTTTCGCAGCAGACCAATGTCCTTCACAAGGTTTTTGCATGAACCTTGAGAGGATTCCAACAGTAAATGAAATGTCAGGTTTGGTGGTGGTCGGGTAGATAAGACTTCCTACAAGCTGTCTATACTTAGTTGCATCCTCAAATTCCTTCCCTTCAATAGATGTGAGCTTCAAGTTTTGTTCCATTGGAGTGGTTAAGGGATTACAGTCATCCATGCCAAATTTGTTCAAGAGATCTCCAATGTACTTCTTTTGAGAAAGAAATATGAATTTAGGATATTGAATTACTTCAATACCCAAATAGTAATGACCATGACCCAAATCAGTCATTTCAAAACCTTTCTTCAACTCTTTCTTCATGGATGCAATATAGCTCTCATTGTTTCCTGTTATCAAAAGATCATCTACATATACCACAAGATATACAACTGTTTTTCCAACTTTCTTAACAAATAAAGTTGCATCATCAAGATCAAAATGTTTGAAGTCAAGTTTCAGAAGATGCTCGGTTAATTTCTCATACCAGGCTCGTGGTGCTTGCTTGAGGCCATACAAGGATTTTATAAGCTTGCAAACTTTGTGTTCTTGGCCCTTTACAAAAAATCCTTCTGGTTGGGACATAAAAGCTTTCTCCTTTAGGTATCCATTCAAAAAGGTGGTTTTTACATCCATCTGATGGGCTTTCCATCCATTCCGAGCTGCTAGGGAAAAGAGAGTTCGGATGGTGGTCCATTTTGTTGTGGGAGCAAAAGTTTCTTCATAATCGATTCCTTCTTTTTGTGCAAAACCTTTTGCCACAAGCCTGGCCTTGTGCTTGTCAAGTGAGCCATCTGCTTTATACTTGTTCTTGTAGAACCACTTACAGCCAATTGGTTTTGTTCCCAAAGGTGGATCAACGAGCTTCCAAGTGTCGTTCTTTATCGAGGCATCATACTCCTTCTGCATCGCTTCTTTCCATTCATCATGAGAAGCGGCTTCTTTGAAGGAAGTTGGTTCATGATCTGTAGACAAACTCAATTCACAGTTATAAGCAATATCCATATCAACAGGAGAATCAGAATTATCTACGTCACCTTCGTTTTGTTTAGTGGAACTTCTTGTTCCTGTTTTTCCAACCTCATCGGGATGAACATTCTCCAGTGTCTTTGTCAGCCATTTGGGAGGACCTTTCTGAGATGGCCCAGGCTGCTCATTTGACTGAGTTGGGATTGATTCAAGATTCAATCTCCCAATTCTATCAATCACATCATTCAATGTATCATCCGTGGTTGTTTCTTCATGTGGGGGAGAGAGTGCTTCAGGACATGATTCCACAGTTTGATTCAATATCGGAATCCCCCCTTCAAGATGTGGAATCTCATTATCAAATTCTTGAAAAGACTTTGCATGTGTGAATCTATCCAGGCGATCAAGTTGCCGCTCAACAACCTTGTCACTCTTGGAAGATTCAAGGAATATGACATCTCTTGCTATCACAAACTTCTTATTTGCTTCATCGTAGAGACGATATCCTTTGGAGGTATTGGAGTACCCCAAGAAGATACATTTTCTGCTTCTAGCACCAAGTTTGTTCCTTTGACCCTTGGGTATCAAGGCATAACAGGTGGACCCAAAGACCCTGAAATGCTTTACCGACGGAATGTGGCCATGCCACATTTCAAAAGGAGTTTTGTTTCTAATTGAACTTGAAGGACACCTATTCTTTATGTAAACAGCACATAGAACTGCATCAGCCCAAAACAGCAATTTTACATTCTTGAAAAATAACATGGAGCGGACCATATTTAAGATGGTTCTGTTCATTCTTTCAGCTACACCGTTCTGTTGTGGATTATATGGCACAGTGGTTTGATGTTTGATTCCATGTTGATGAAGATAATTTTCAAATTCGTTTGAAGTGTATTCTTTTCCATTATCAGTACGTAGAGAGCCAATATGTGTTTGTGCATCATTTTCAATCCATGCATGAAAATTCTTGAAGGTTTGAAAAGCATCAGACTTATTCTTCAATAAGTAAATCCAACAAATTCTGGTGTAGTCATCAATAAATGTCATCATGTATTTATTTCCATTTGCAGAAGCAATAGGCATAGGGCCACATAAATCTGAATGAACAAGCTCAAGTTTTCTATTTGCTCTGGAGTGTGAATCATGAAATGGCTGTTTGCTATGCTTTCCTAGAATACAAGCATCACATTCCTTAGGTTTCCTAGGAATTGTAGGCAATCCATTAACACCATTTTTCTTCAACAAACGAAGGCTTTCATAGTTTAAGTGTCCAAATCTAGCATGCCATAAAAGACTTGATGGGAATGTACCTTCATCATGATGTGAACTGAATGCAAAGTTTTGAGCATGAGCAGATGAACCTTTCGGCTTCAAGAGTCTCCCTTCTTCTATTCCCTCCATGACAAGTGAGTGATCTGATGCTTTTCTGACCTCTGCCTTGCCATCAAACAAGTGAATTGAGTGTCCTTGCTGCCGGATTTCGACCAGGGACAGCAAGTTTCTCTTCAACTCCGGGAGGTATAGAACCTCATGTAGGATATGATCAGGAAGACCAGGCAGTTTAAGCCTGACTGTGCCAAGCCCTGATGGCTTGAGTTTGGATTTATCTGCGAAATATACTGCTCGATCAACTTTGTCAGTGAATTCTTCAAAAAAATCTTTTCTAAATGTCATGTGACATGTTGCTCCTAAATCTAGCAACCAATCATCTCTCCATGAAGTAAATGAAACATCAAACAAGTCTTCAATTACTCCATTGTTACAATGTGCTAGAACATAATGAGCGGATTCAAGTGCTTTACCTTTGTCTTTGTCATTAGTTTTACCTTTGTCTTGATTTCTTTGCTGCTCAATTTTATCCCAAGGTGTCCTGCATTTGGATGCATCATGTCCATCTTTATTGCAACGTGTGCAATGAAGATTGGATTTGTCAGATTGTCTGCCCCCCCTTTCTGTGAAGTTTCTTCTTCCTCTTCCTCTTCTGCCACCTCTTCCTCTGGATGAATCTGGAGCATGAATCTTTTCTCTATGTGCCAAGTATGCAGCCTCTTCAGAAGATGAAGGGACTGTCATCTTCCCGAAAGCTTTCTCTCTTTCTGCAAACTTTTTCTCAAGGGTATCAAAGGTGATATGCTCAAGGTTTCCACTTGCTTGCAATGACTCAAGATAATGTGAGTAAGTCAGATATAATGCCTTAACATATGCTATGAGAGATATGTCAATTTTTACACAAGTGCTATCAATATCATGCATGATAGATCTAACTTCTGAAGCTAAAGCAAGGGGATCATCATTCTTCATTTCAAGACTGAACAGCTTAATCATCAATTGAACAATTTCTAGTTCTGAATGTGAGTCATAGAGTTATTTTAGCTTGCTCAAGGCTTCATAGGCATTTGAAAATGATGAAATATGGCGACTCACCTCTTCATTTACGGAAGCTGCAATCAAGGCATAGGCCTTGCAGTTCTTGTTTTCCCAAATGGCGAGCTCCTTGTTTGAAGTGGGCTTTGCTGGTGGATTTCCTTCTTGTCCTTCACAAATTCCTTTCCACAACTCATTAAAAATGAGAGTGTGCTTGAATTTCCGAGACCATTCAAGATAGTTCTATTTGCCGGAGAGAACCACCCCTACAATAGATATGAGAGAATGCATTCTTCTGAAGAGAAAAAATGATTACTTTGCTGGAAAAAATTGTTTTGAGGGGAAAAAAAAAATTGCTAGAAAAATCTTCAATTCTGAAAATATACTCAAATAAAGGGGACAAAAACACACTTTGCTAAAAATACTGAATTCTGCACCAAAATATATATATATATTTTTTTTGTTTGAAGAAAGAAAATTTATATGGGTATTGTTTTATATATGATGGGGGCGGTATTGAATCTATGAATGGGGCGGTAATATTATATATGAGTGAATGATATTACAAATAGAGGGGCGGTATTATGAAGTGGTTTTGTATATGAATGGGGGGGGATGTATTATAAACAAACAGCGTATGTGAACAGAGCGTTGTATTATGTGATGTTGAATATTGAATATGACAGAACGCTGAATGGTTGCAGAGAATGAGGGGCGCAAGGGTGGGGAGGCCCGATAGGGAGGCGGGGTATGCGCAGGTGGGGAGGTGTATTCAGGCGGGGTATGCAAGCAGGGTATGCGGAGGTGGGGAGGTGTATGCAGGCGGTGAGGGGTATTGACAGACAACGTAATGACAGACAACGTATAACACAGACAGCATATAATATGAAGGGCGGTATTGACAGACTGCAAGGAGGGCCGATATAATAAATGGAGCGGTATTGAATATGTGGAGGGGTCGATATAACATATGACAGAGGAGGTTGGATGGGTAACGCAGGTTTGTGCGGAATGGGGAAGCGTAGGGAGGGCGTAGAGTTGAGGGAATGAGATAGATGTCGTGGGTGTTGGGGAAGAGGGGGGCCGTAAGGCCAGGAATTTTGGTTGATCGCTGGAAAGAGGGTGCGGGTGGAAAGAGGGGAGGCTGAGAGGCCAAAAGAAAATTTAGGAATGGCAGAGTGGCAGGTATCGCTGGAACTGCAAATTACAGAATTTCAGGGACTGCAAATTGTAGAATCTTCAAGAGCTACAAAAATCAGAGGTGTGCATAAATTGCAGAGATAGTAAAAAAAAATGCAGAATTGCAGTATATAGCATCAATCTAATGGAGCAGCAAAACTAGACATAAAAACTAGCTGAGCAAAAGACTGTTGGTAGGGATGAGGGAGTTACACCACAAGCAAAAATGTCAATAGTGGGACTGGCTCTGATACCATGTCAAACCAGGAGGTAACTCCGCAAATCAGAATGTATATTAGATGAAGAATGTGCATGTATTTATACATGGAGGTGAGGCAATTGGGATTCATCTCCCAATGACTCTTGGTCTTCCTTATTTCCTAATATTATTTAATATACAAAATTGAATATCCTCACCCAACCCTTAGGATTAGGTGTCAACACTATTTACATGCAATTTACTTTTGAAAAGTTTGTGAGTTGATGATAATTTCCATTTATTGTTCCTATTAAGATACATTGGACACTTGAGGAAATTTAGCTCATTATACTATCTTGGGAAACAATAAAATCCACATGCATCTCATTTAGGCATGCTTAGCACTAATTTGCAATTCTAATTAATTCACCTCCAAGCATAAGCTTGCTTGAAAGACTATTTTAGGGACCCCTTTCTTTCATCAACTTGAGGAAAATAGATCCTTTTTTCTTGTTAACACGGTGACCTTGCAATCGTCATAGCCACAGTCTCTGCAGCGTTGAAGGCATCGAGTGTGTTGGATTTTCCAGGGAAGGGATCATTAATACAGCCTCAATTGTCTTTCCCTGGGTGTCCCTCCACAACTCACATTAGAGACTTGTTTCAAAACAGTCAAAAGAAAGGCTACATCTAGATAGGCATCTAGTTTTAAAATTTACCAAGATAATTACATCTCACATTAGATAGATTTGCATATCATTCTAATTTACTCACTTTAGAGCATTTCAAATTTACATCCAAATTTTGTTTATTTCATGTACTTGTTATGATGAATGATCTCATGTCTCATTGATGATTTTATCTTTTGTTGTTGATTATTCCCTTTAGAAAGTGCATATCTACTTATATTTTGCAAGTAATACTTGGCATCCATTGAATTTCATTTGCAAGTTATTTTCTTTCAAATTGTTATTACATGTGCTTATGATCATGAATGATATCATCTTTTACTTGAGCATTTACTTACAAGTACAATTTGTATCTTGCAAGTGATATTTTATATTTTTTTCTAACATTTGTCATTTTGCAAGATTACTTGTCATCATCTTTTGAGTTTCCATCTTGATCAAGTATTTGTCATTTATCTTGAGCAATTATTTGTTTAAAGCATCAAACTATGTTCTTTATCTTTAGGTGTATCTTTGAATATTGCTCATGTGTGTTTATTTACTTGCTCATATCTTTGCAATCAACTTATTTTTGACAAGCCTTCCATTTGCCTTAGTCTCCTAGAAAACTCACATTTCATTCACTAACCTTTGATTAGGGACCACCTCCCTTAACTTAACTAGGAGATAGCTTTAACAAAGAGAGTTGGGAATAGGTGACCACCCCATTTCTTAGTTTGCCACCAAGCCACACCTTGTAGGGTTGAGGATTTTTCGCACACCAACCTAGATGTGTAAGCAAGGCAGCAACAGATCCAAACCTAGTACCATCAAGGTTAGCTATAGGTTTGTGCCTGATAATCTAAGTCTAATTGTATGTCTTATTTTTCAAACAAGGAAACATATTTAGGTAACGAGTGTATTGTGTGACTAATATGATTAACTATAGGGTAAGGTGACATGATTATAAATATGTACCATAAAGATGTAAAGGTGAAACATTGTGTACCTCTCCATTGTGCCTCCTAAATGGTGTTTTGAGTCAAACTAACATTGCTTCCTAATGTAGAGTTGTTGCACTTAAAGTACTTATAGTCACTCTAAAGGCAACAAATACCACCTAAAACCTAGAAAAACACTTTCCCTTCATTTGCAAAATGCAAAATAGATTTTCCTGTCACAAGTTCATGAGACTAGGCAATCATACCACTATAGTCAACATAGCCCCTAGGAGGCTCTAACCATATTTGATCAATTATTGCATCAAAGACAAGTTCTTTCCTAAATCTTTTTATCTAAAACTACAACCACCCACAATAAAAAGGACAAAAAGGAAGTCATCGGCAATGAATGACCTTGGGATAGAGGCCTTAAAGCTCTAATACCAACACCCAAAATACCCAAAGAGCTTAATAAATATTAAATACACCAAACAAAGGGAACACAACTCCAAAAAAAAAAAATTATTTTTAAAAATAATTGCGATAAATTGATTCCTTGATGTGTGCCTTAATTCAAGGAGTCAAATTTGAGTTCCTTCTTTGGCATGTTCAATTTGCTAAAAATTAGGACAAGCTATAAGGCAGTCAACTAATGAGCTCAAGTGAAAGGACGAGTTGCTTGCCTTCTAGTGTGAGTTGATTGAAGAAAAGGAAAAGCGGTTGAGTTTCAAGTCTTAGATTTGAGATCCGGTACCAAATTTCAACAGAGACAAGATGAGTTGCATGTGATTTTTCACTTAGTTAACTCAAGCAATCACAAAATCATTCCTTAATTAGAAAACTCACTAAAATTAGCCATTCGAATTGCTATAAAAGAAGGAACGAAGGCATACATTGTATTATAATTTTGTGAGTTTGTGCGAGAAAGAAGCCAAGGGGTTTTCTTGTGCAAATTGTTGAAGGAGGAAGATCCCTTGGAAGTGCACATGGAAATAGGGAATTTCCCTATTTAATAGGAGCCAGATTTGTACGAGGAAGTCGAGCCTCTCATGCGCATAGATTTAGGGAATCAGGGTCAGTATCTTGCAGGTTGTTTCAACTAGACTAAAGTGGAGAGGTCATTGTATTCTCTGTTGAAGCAAGTGTATTTGTAAGAGATCTATTGCTCAGTCTTCTTCAATAAAATTCTCAAGCAAGCGAGGGTTTACACAGTTGGATTCCCTAGAAAAATTGTTGTGTTCTCTTGTGTGAATTGTGTATTTATTTATGTTCTACTCCACTGCAAAATTTAGTAGAGAAATTATGTGTTTATATGAAAAGAAAGTGTCTTTCAGATTTTGTTCATATTAGCAAATCAAAATTTCGTGGAATTTCTACATGGTGTCAGAGTAGTGAACAGGAATCCACTAGCACACAGCCTTCAAGTTTGAAAGATGACACATGCAAGAGTAGGATTGAGAAAGCAAGATAGACTTGATGGTGTCACAAATTTTGGTGTTTGGAAAGTCTAGATAATGTTCTTGTTAGACGAGTTTGGACTGAAAGATTATGCAGAGAAAGGTGTAGCAAAACCTTCGAATCCAGACAAGTAAAGGCTTTTCCAAAGGCAAATGACCAAGACCAAGAGGATGATCCTGGATGGACTTCGAGATCATGCAATCCCTCATGTTGCGGGTAAAGATGCAGCTAAGGAAATGTAGGATGCCTTAGTCAACCTCCATCAAGACCCTTCCGAGAATCGAAAGATGATCCTCAAGGAGAAGCTTAGAACAATCAAGATGCAAAAGGGTAAGAATGTAACTTCCTATCTCACCATAATTCAAGGAGTCTGTGATGAACTAGAAACTGTGGGGGAGAAGTCGGTGGATGGAGAGCTAGTACGAGTTGCTATAAACAAGTTTTCCAAGGAGTGGGCTACTTGTGTTCAAGGGATTATTGGACGAGATAAGTTGTCGAATTGGGAACGTCTATGGAGTACTTCACTCGGGAGGAGCTAAGGCTCAGTCTAGTCGAGGCTTCTAGCCGCAATGGCAAGGGTTCCAAGGTTGAGAAGGAAGAGGAGAATCTTACTCATGCAAGTAAAGCCAAAGGCAAGAAAGGCAAAGGGGAAGGGCGAGAACAATCAGAAGAATGACAAGAAGAAGGATCTAGGCATGATCAAGTGCTTCCATTGCCATGTTTTTGGGCCCTGTGCTTCTAAGTGTCCTAATAGAAAGAAATATGAGGTCTTAGACAGGTTCTTGGAGTGTAAGGCCTTGGAAGAGAAGTAGGTCGGGAAGAAAATCAAGACAGTGAGAAGTGACAATGGTGGAGAATATGTTTCAAATGCCTTCAAGGAGTTTTGTGCAAAGGAAGGTATTAGGATAGAGTTGATAGCACCTCACAACCCTCAACAGAATGGGGTGGCTAAGAGGAAGAATAGGAATATTGTTGGAGCATCCAAGGCTATGTTGCATGATCAAGGGTTGCATTTGTTCTTGTGGGCAGAAGCATGCAACACTGCAGTATTTTTGCAAAACATGAGTCCACACAGGGTGCTTGGACGAGTTACACCAGAGAAGGCTTTCATAGGCAAGAAACCTGATGTTTCTCACTTCCGGATCTTTGGCAGAAAGGTCTACTGTCATGTGTCCAATGATAGTAAGAAGAAGCTGGATCCCACAGCAGAAAAGGGAATTTTCGTGGGATATAGTGAGACAGCTCATGCATACATGGTGTATCTTCCAGGATTCAGAAAGACAGTTCTTAAGCAAGATGTGAGATTCTAGGAGGATCAGGCTCTGAAAGTTTCCTTAGAATATGAGCAAATTGTAGTACCTGAGGAGGAGCTACTCGCTCCCAAACACAAGTCACAGCCAGTACCTCAAAGTCAGCCACAGCCAAGTGGCAAGAGGGTAACACCTCAGGATTTGAAGTAGGATGAGGAGGAGAGTTCAGGTCAAAAGCAGTCTGATCAGCCAGAGCCACCCCCCACAGTTAGCAAGAAAGCCAAGTGGGGCAAGAGGTTGATTCAAGAGGCTCAAGAGCAAGTCAAGGCTCCTATCACCATGTTTAGCTAAAGTAAACAACCACATAGGTGCACAGGTTATATGGCACTAATAACAGAGTTGGTAAACATTGGCCCTTCTTCTTATAAGGAGGCAGCTTCTCAACAGGTTTGGTAGGATGCCATGGTGGAGGAGTATTCCTCTATCATGAAGAATGATGTCTGGGAGATTATTCCACGGCCCGAGGGGAAATCGGTAGTTGGACCAAGATGGGTGTACAAGGTGAAGCATGCGGCAGATGGGAGTGTGGAGAAGTACAAGGCCAGGTTCGTGGCCAAGGGCTTCTCACTATGAGGAGACTTTTGCCCCAGTAGCATGGTATTCATCCATCAGGACTATTCTAGCACTTGCAGCACAGATGAGGTGGAAGATCCACCAGATGAATGTGAAGATAGCCTTCCTCAATGGAGTGATTGAGGAGTAGATCTATATGGAGCAGCCAGAGGGGTTTGAGCAATTCAATAGAGGCACACATGTGTGCAGGCTGAAGAAAGCCTTTTATGGGCTCAAGTAAGCTTTGAGAGCATGGTACACTCGGATTGACAGCTACCTTCGAGGATTGGACTTCACTAAGAGTGAAGTGGATGACAACCTATACTACATAATGGTTGGAGGGCTTCCACTCATTCTAGTTCTCTATGTTGACGACCTTATATTGATTGGAGATGAGAGCTTGATCTAGGACTGCAAGGAGGATCTTACAAGGGAGTTCGAGTTGATATGGGGCTTATGCACTATATTTTTGGCTTTGGAGGCTTGGCAGGTGACGATGAGATCTTTGTGAGACAAGGCAAGTACACTACAGAGATTTTCCGAAGATTTCATATGCAGGATTGCAGGCCCATTGCCACGCCTCTAGTCACAAACTGGATGAAGATGGATGCCAGTAGATCGGAGCGAGTTGATCCTACAGTATACAAGCAGCTCATTGGGTCATTGATGTACTTGGTCAACACACGAACTGATATTTGTTTTGCAGTCAACCAGCTGAGTCAATTCCTGGTGGAACCGACCACAGTATATTGGGTTGTTGCGAAGCATGTGTTGAGAACTTGAGATATCTGAAAGGCACAACGGATTATGGATTGTGGCACAGACAAGTTGACGGAGTGAGGCTTGAGGGCTTCATAGATGTAGATTGGGCAAGGTGCTCGACAAACAAGAAGAGACTAGAGTACTTCAAGTGGCGTCTTCAGCATTGGGTCAACAGTTGTTTCTTAATACACCAAGAAGCATAGATCAGTTGCACTTAGTAGACCTAGTACATGGTTGTTAGTCAGGCAGCTTGCGACGCTATCTGGATGAGGAAGTTTCTTGTGGGACTTTTCAAACAAAGGATGGAGCCTACCATGATACATTATGATAATCAAAGTTGCAGCAAGCTCTCTAAGAACCCAATGTTTCGTGATCGCTCAAAGCATATCAAGATGAGGTACCATCATCTCAGAGATTGTGTGCAGAAACGGATAGTGAAGCTATCATACATTCCAACAAGGGAGCCGACAACCGACATCTTTACCAAGGCATTAGCAAGAAGTATCTTTGTTCACCACAAAGATAAGTTGAGAGTTGTACAAAACCCCTTCCTCGCAAAGAGGGAGTGTTGAAAATAGTAGCGAGAAATTGATTCCTTGATTTGTGCCTTCATTTAAGGAGTCAAATTCGAGTTCCTCCTTTGGCATGCTCGATTTCCTAAAAATTAGGATGAGCTATGAGGCAGTTAACTAATGAGCTCAAGTGGAAGGACGAATTATAATATAATAATAATAATCCAATTTTAAGGACACAACCAAGCCAGACATCAAATTGGTGTATGAGACCCCCTTATTTGAGTGACAAGGGACCCACCTCCGCACAGTGATTTGACTGTTAATTCTATGAAGGCATACATACTCTACCCCCCTTTGGTTTTGACCCTGTGACCTCTTAGGAGGGAACACATGCTCTTAACCATTAGGCCCACTCAATTGGTTTTGAACACGTGACAATTGCTTGTCTTCTAGTGCGAGTTGATTGAGGAAAAGGATGAGTGGTTGAGTTTCAAGTCTTAGATTTGAGACAAGATGAGTTGCATGTGAGTTTTCACTTAGTTAACTTAATCAATTACAAAAGCATTCCTTAATTAGAAAACTCACTAAACTTAGCCATTAGAATTGCTATAAAAGAAGGAACGAAGGCACACTTTGTATTACGATTGTGTGTGAGCTTGAGCGAGAAAGAAGCCAAGGGGTTTTCTTGTGTGAATTATTGAAGGAGGAAGATCCCTTAGAACTACGCATAGAAATTGCGAATTTCCCTATTTAATAGGAGCCAAATTTGCGTGAGGCATTCAAGCCTCTAATGCGCATAGATTTAGGGAAGCGGGGTCAGCATCTTGCAGGTTGTTTCAAGCCTAGACTAACGCTAAGAGGTTATTGTATTCTCCATTGAAGCAAGTGTATTTGTAAGAGATCTATTACTCAGTCTTCTTCAATAAAAATCTCAAGCAAGTGATGGTTTTCCCAATTGAGTTCCCTAGAAAAACTGTTGTGTTCTCTTGTGTGGATTGTGCATTTATTTTTGTTCTATTTTGCTACAACTTTCAAAGAGAAACACTGTGTTTATATGAAAAGAAAGTGTTTTTCAGATTGGTCATATTAGCATATCAGAATTTCGTGGAATTTCTACAATGATGACCAGTTGCACAGGAACTCCTATGAAGAAGAAGATTATCTCCTAAATTAATAACCCCAAAACGTAAAAACATCAAATAATAACATACAAACATGTGGGGAAACAACTACAATATTCTCCTGCATAAATTATTTACCTATACAAATGATCCCTTATAATGGCTAGAATTGCATAACATCCCCAACAAATTTATATTGTATTGATAGTACTACCGTTGCCTATGCAATGTGTTGACTTCACAATAAATAACATAATGACCATATGCCTACTATTATCAAAAACCAATTGATCCCACATTACCTAATACTTAACAAAAACCAAAATGTATGAGCTTGAAGCCCTTAAATTTGTAAAAAAGACACAATCTTTGCATACCTTGCACCAAAAATGCAAATACATGCATAGTTTGGCTAAATATGTTAAAAAAAGTAGAAAAAAAATCCCACATAAACAAAACCATGGTGAAGTCAAAGACTCAAAACCCATCTATCAAATGTTCTAGATTAAGTTAAAAAATAATTGCAGATTATGTGAAATGAAATCCCAACATAAGGATACACCATTATAGTAGTGAGGCATGCAATTATGGATCAAATCCATGCTTTCTTATATATGTCTTACATGAATCATTCATAAAAATCTTGAAAGTCAATCAAATATATATATATATATATATAATCAGGGCGGACAGTTTACCGCATTTACCATCCGTGGGTCGTGGGGAAGTACTCATAGGGTTTTTTTCAAGGAGTTTTCCTTGGAAAAATAAAATATGTAAAGTCTAGCTTGCCCCCAATGCATATCAAATGATGTATTTATCAAACAGAAACCCTTGTCAAATAGACTGAGGGCTTTTCATTTTTCTTTGGAGGGGGAATGTAGAGACGAAATCAATGCTTTGATCGCTTTATTTAAGGTTCAACCTAGGTCTGATTCTAGCAGCTCTGAGACTTACAGCAATTTTGTGCCTGTTGGCGTAGCAAGAAACTGTGTCTATTATTTTGAATCAACAAAATGTATTTAATTTGTTGATTATATTCCGTGTGAATTATGTGTTCTGACAATAGGGGGGTGTGGCATGATTAGAAATGTCACATAAGGTCATGAAGGTGAAAATGCACATAACATGTTGATGTTGGTACCAAAAAAAAGGTTAAGCTGCCATAGTTTTTCCAAATATATAAGCCATGACAGAGCCGATCCACCATAGTTTTCCTAAGTGTATAAAATAATAAACCTTGGTAGAGGTGAGCTTTATGTTATTGCAATTTTCGATGAAATCTGCTGCAATTAGGGGAATTCTGAAACTTCCAAGTATTGGGAGATTCTAAATTATTGATAGATTGGTCTAATGGGGAAAATATGATAACAAATTTGGTTTTCAGTCCATACAACAGCAGAGATGCGGAGAACAACAGAAGGTTCAAGGCTATATCATTTCTTCATATTTATCAAAAATTTAATATAAATATGAAACAGAGGAAGCCTTATATCTGCAGGGAGGAATCACAGTTCAAGAACCTAGACATGGAGTCTTGGTTTCAGACTAATCAGGCTCCCTTTTTTAATAGTCCAACTTTGCAGAGCTGAACTTTATGCTTTGTTGCTTTTGATGAAATCTGCTGCAGATAGGGAAGTTTTGAAACTTCAAAGTTCAAAGTATTGGGAGATTCTAATTTATGGATAGATTGGACTAATGGGAAAAATATGATAACAAATTTGGTTGTTGACCCAGTCAACAGCAGGGTTGTGGAGATTAAAAGAAGGTTCAAGGCTATCTCCTTTATAAATATGTATCGAAAATTTAGCATAACGGGAAACCGTCTCTCAAAGGAAGCCTTGTCCCTGCAGGAAGGAATCACAGTTCAAGAATTCAGACATGGATTTTTGGTTTTAGACTCAGCAAGCTCCCTTTTTTATAGTCCTGAAGATGATATTTAACTGTTTTCTTATAAAAAAATAGATTATCAGTGCTCTGAAAGGGCCTGTGCAGCCGAGTATTCAAGAAAGGCTGTTAGAGGAATGTAATAAGCAACATCTAGGAGAGACTGTTGACAGCAATAGTACCTTTTTTGGGCCAATAGCCCAAAGACAATGTATATTTTAATTTCCTCTTAGAAATATCAAATAAAAAGTTTTTTAAAATGGAAAGAAAAAGTGTATAAACCTTGGCCAAACATTACAATTCTCAATAAATCATCTTTAATATTTGGCAAAGCTTTTGCAATTTTTTCAAGTTAAATGATTTGATGCTACCTGAGCAAATAGAAAAAAAAAATGACAAAATATTGGAAATTGGCCAAATGACGAATATTAGCCCCCAAAATTTTCCCTTATACCCTCTCCCTCTATGTACTTCCTGAATTTCCTGAATGGTGTTGTGACCTCCCTTTGTCCTGCAAGGTGCAGATGCTGCACTTAAGTGCTTGATGCCATTTCAAGGACATTGTGTACCTACTAAAAGCTAGAGAAATACTGACCCTTCGCTTGCTAAATGAAAAATAGGTTTACATTTATGATTTATCAAGACTTATAGGACCAGGCAACGGTCGGCCATTACCGCTGTGGGCATGGAAACTCTGAGCACAGTTCATGGATCATTGCAACGGAACATGTCCTTCCTTTTTTTCAGTTTATTTACAATTACATCCGCCCACGTGGAAAGGGCGACCAAAGAGCATGAAGTCGCCGAAAGCGAATAAGCCTAAGAGATTTGGGTTTCCAAAACCCCAGCCAGATACACTGGACCCACGAAACTACTGATTCCTATGCAATATGCTGTCTTCTCGACAAATAACCTGACGACCACATGCCTACGATTATCCAGAACCAATTGATTCAACATAGCATAAATGCATAACATAAACCGAAATGTATGTTCTGGTAACCCTTAAGTCGTCATAAGAGCTGCAACCCCGCTACCCGAAATGCAAATGCTTCCATGTTCTGGACCAAAAAAATAAGAAATAAAAAGAAATCCCACAGATCCACATAACAATGGCCACGTAAAACCCAACAAATAAATGTTCCGAATTGAGTTAAAAAGACTTTGGAAAATACAAAACATACATTCATGGAGACGCTTATAAAACTCCTGAAAATAAGTCAAAAACTGCAAATCAAGATACATATATATTTACATCTCCCAAAATGCATACAACGCAGTGGGTTTATCAGAGAGTAATCCTCGTAAAATAGAACGGGATTTTGTTCTTATTTTGATGACAGAACGTAGGGATTGAGATAGAAGCTATAAACGACTTACCGAAGGGAGACGAGTGATCTGCTGATTCGAACAGAACCCAGCGATCTGCTGATGCGATACAATGCAGAGGAAGAGAGGGAAGCGAAGCCTGGATTTATGGGAATTAGGGTGTATGGTTGGAATATAGGATGTTTGTTAAAGGTGCAGCCAAGATACGAGCCTAGCAGCTTCGGGTCTGCCCTGATTCAACCCCGAACCTGAGTATTTAACCAAAATTATGAAAATTATAATCAATGTGTTAATTGTATAGGTGTGAATGTGTTTTATAATTTAAACGTGGCGAAAAATTTTCATAGGTTAATTGTGTTTAGTTGTACACTCGAGACAACTACTTGAATAGTAAAATTACACCATTTAAAATGATTGACTTTTATTATTGTTTAATTCTTCTAGGTCTTGCATCAAAAACATGTTTATTGAAGATAAGTGTTTAGTGAATCAAAAATATGTTTAGGTCTTGCTTTAGGATCAAAAGGCTTCATTTCATATTTTGGGTATTTTGATTTATTTTTTATCATCAAATTCTTAAGTTATATAAATATTGTGATTTAGTGGTTGGTATGGTTGTCATTTAAATAATTTATGATCAAATTTTTATAGGGGTTGAATTCTTGTGTTTAAATGAGGAAAATTATTAAAATTAGCAAATGCACTAGATGTTACAAAGTAAACGTAATAAGGGAATAACATATAGCACTAATAAATGTTTTTTGACAATTGTTGAAAGAAAGAAAAATATCAACAACAAAAAAAAGCCAAAGACCATGCTACAATGAAATCTTGCTGCAATATTGCTTTCATGAGCTTTACAAATCATGAGGCCTATGTTGAAGTTAAAGATGCATGAAGATTTTTTCTCTTGAGAATATGTTGTTTTATGTTATTTTTTCTTTAGGTTCCCTTCTTGTCAATCTGAAGAATCTTAAGACTACACTATAATGAAGCTAGCTTTTGTACAAATATTACTTCCATATTGATAAGGGTTTTAAATGGATGTTGTTAACAATTTTATGTTGATTTGATTTCATACTCACTGAGTATGTTTTTTTCTTTGTGGGTTCTTGACCTATTAAAGAGTGTTTAATCTATTAAGTTTCATCGTATTTTTGAGTGTCTTAAAGGAAGTGATTTATATTTCAGTAGTTGATATGAAGTTGGTCACATTTGTTCTTTGTGTAGATAGTAAAAATATATGGAGAGGTGGCTTTTATCACTTCGAGAGTAGTAAAAAGAAGGCTATTGAGAAAAGAAGTCCAGCATCGGCAGAGATTTGGTAGCAATTGGCGAATTGGCGAACATGTCTTGCTATGTGGTGTTGGCTATTAGGCGTAGCTTTCTTGATCTTGTATAAAAGGAAGTAAATTTGTATTTAGCTTATACTACGTTAACCATGAAATTGCCAACATTCAAGGCATAATTGCCATCACATTTCTAAAGCAAACTATAACAAACTATCGCACTTTTCTTATCAGATCTAAATGCTCTTATATGCAACAATGGTGGCTTTCATCACTTTAAGAGTAGTAAAAACAAGTCTATTGAGAAAACAACTCCAACACTAACAAAAAATTGGTAGGAATTGTTGAGATGGAAAACATGTCTTGCTATGTGGTGTTGGATATTGGGCATAACTTTCTTGATCTTAGAGTATATAAGACTATAAATTTGTATTTAGCTTATATTACATTAACCATGAAATTACCAACATTCACGGCACACTTTCCATCACATTTGTAGAGCAAATTAGAATAGCGTATCACACTTTTCTTATCAAATCTAAATGCTCCTATATGCAACAATGGTGGCTTTCATGAGTTTAAGAGTAGTGAAAACAAGTCTACTGAGAAAACAACTCCAACATTGAGAAATATTTGGTAGGAATTGTTGAAATGGAAAACATGTATTGCTATGTGGTGTTGGATATTGGCCATAGCTTTCTTAATCTTGTATATAAGACTGTAAATTTGTATTTAGCTTATATTACATTGACCATGAAATTACCAAAATTCACGACACACTTTCCATCACATTTGTAGAGAAAATTAGAATAGAGTATTACACTTTTCTTATCAGTTCTAAATGCTCCTATATGGAACAACTACCTTGTGCCCTGGAGTTTAAATGTGTGCAAGGAGGATGAGTGTCAAGGTGCAAGCTAGAAGAGGGGAAGCCGGGATTGAGAGGTGTATGAAGAATCTTGTTTGGGATTTGAGATTCATGTCGGAACACCCTTATTTATGCATCACATGTGCTTTGATAATAAGTTTCTTGATTCTCTAAGGTGATTTATAATAGCAAAAGTGAAGCAAGCTATAAGCCCCCTATTTGAGATAATAGTATAATTGGGGAGACATGATCTAGAAAAGTACTATGTTGGTGTAGTTTCTTGATAGCTAAAATTATATTTATGACTGACCTTGTACTCTCTACACTATGTTCATCTGGCTCATAGCTACATTAATTGTATTACCGTAGTTGAAGCTCATGAGCATAGCTTAAGCATGTAGAAATTATACAAACAATATGTATTCCAATGGATTCAATCCGATCAAGCAATGTACTAAAGCTATATATTGAATCCTTCTACAAATCAATTGCGGAAATTAAACACAATCGCCAATCACAACAAGTAGAGAAAGAAACAGGTAAGAGAATGAGCGCGCCCCAAGATCGAAGCACAAAAACAACAAAGTGTGCTAGGGTTTGAAACTGTGCCGCCATTGCTGACTGGTTCACCTATGGCTGCGTCTTCGGGAGGAGGGCCGCCACCCTCCTACCGCAATGTTACAAGCGGAGACCACTCTCTGCGGGCATCGCATTCCGCTAATACTCAGACAAAAATCCCGGGTCTAGGAGCCGAATGGCAAGCAAAGATTAAGGGGCAATGCTTGCCAAGAGCAATCAAGAAACCAAGATTTGTCATTCCACCGACGAAGTTGGAGGAGTACAGAGGCTACATGAAGAATCACGCTTTGATCTGTAAGTTTATAGGGATATGGCCTTCAGAAAAAATAGTTATTGAAATGGATACAAATAAAATGGCAGCCCAAAGGTCACATTGATCTGAAACTAGGGGCGAAGGGTTTTTTTACAGTTATTTTTTCAAATTTACAAGATAAAGAACGCATTTTTGAGGGAGGGCCCTATTTTTATAGCAATGCAGGGCTTTTTCTCCGGCAATGGGAGGAATGTTACAACCCAGAACAAGAGCAATTTCTGGCTGCTCCAGTATGGGTTCGGCTCTTTGGGCTCCCAATAGATTTCTGGGACCCTGACATCTTGGAAGGTATAGGAAATTCCCTGGGAAATTTTGTAAAGATCGCAGACTCCACAGCACGGGGTCGATATACATCCTTTGCCAGAATTTGTGTCTGCATGAACATCTTTGAGCCTCTTCTAGAGATGTTTGAACTTGAATATGAAGGGAAAATTTTGCCTCAGTTGATTGACTACGAGCACATCCCTTTCCGCTGTCGCCGTTGTCATGAGTACGGGCATTTGTATAGATCTTGCCCCTTAAATGCTCCAGAACCACAACAATCCCGAGTAGAAGACCCTGAGCCACCTCCTCGACAGGATGAAGAGGGGTTTGTCTAGGTCATAGCAAAAAAACGCCCTTCTCGTTCAGGGCATGCAGCTACGGGTTTGGGCTCAAAACAAAACCCTACTGGTGCGAAAGTACAAGATAACAAGTATGAAGTATTACAGGAGGAAGATGAATCGACAATCACTGAGATTGTTGTCGAAGGTACAGCAGATGGAACTGCGGAGAATTCTCAAAAAAACCAGTCCACAAAACGCAAAGCAGGGCAGGAAACAGAGACACCTGAAGAAAGCATGATGCAAGACCTTATCCCGAAGGAAGTCGAACAGACAAAAGAAGACCTCAGTGCAGAGGAAAAACTTTTGAAGCAGCCCCTGTTCGAATTGAGAAATCTTGACGATAGATTCATCCCGGCAGATCAAAAGAAATTGTATAAAGACACCTTTGAACATTATCTGACAGCACAAGCCAAACAAGAGGCTCAAGAAAGAGAGCAATCCGCCAGCAAGAAGGCTATCCCTCCCTTAAAACCGGCCAAGAAGCGAGGCAGGCGAACCTTACAGGAATCAATACAGCTAGTGGGAGAAATGCTGATTAATACAGGTAAGATAATGACGTTAACAACGGTATTTCAACAACTGCCCAAAAATCATTAATGAAGGTGCTCTCCTGGAACATTAGAGGTCTGAATAGCAAGGGTAAGCAGCGCTATCTGAAAGAAAAACTGAAGGCTGAAAAACCTTAAGTCATGTTATTACAAGAAACAAAAGTTTCTGAACAAAAGCTTCAGTCTATAATTAACTCATTTAAAATGCAATATGAATGTATGGCAATAGATTCTCCAGGAACATCAGGAGGAATAGCCATCCTCTGGAATGCAGCTGAGACCATGGCTGATGGTTGGATAGGCCTCCCTAGAATCTTAACAGGTACTTTTCGTCATATTGGATATGAAGAAACGCTTCTTATTTCTGTTGTTTACGGACCTCCAATTCCAGGAGAGCGAGCTGAGTTCTTGCAGAGTATTCACAGGCTTAGTACTCTGCATAATGAAAGATATTGGCTTTTAGGTGGGGACTTCAACATGCTCCTGAATCTCTCTGAAAAAAAGGGCGGACTTAGAAGAGAAGATCCTGAAATGGGCCTCTTCCGAGATTTGATCAATGACCTCCGGTGAGTGGACATTCCAACTGTTAATGGACAGTTTACTTGGAATAATCGCAGGGGAGAGCGACACCAAGTTGCCTCTAGGTTAGATCGATTTCTAGCCATAGAAGCCCTGGTTAGTCTAGATCTGTATTACGAAGCCAATATCCTCCCCGCCATGGGATCTGATCATTGGCCGATCTGCTTGGAGATAGATGTAAAGGCAAGTCGACTTAACAGACCTTTCCGTTTTGAGATTTTTTGGTTACGGGACCCAGGGTTCATGGATAAAGTGAAACACTGGTGGTGCTCTAATCCTGTCAGGGGTCATAACAAAATGCATTCGTTCCAATTGCGCCTTAAACAATTAAAAGCAGAAATTAAACGCTGGAACCATTTAGAATTTGGTAATATTAATCAGGATCAAATCAGATTGCAGGAAAAAATGAAGGCGATACAGCAAAAAATCATTCTCCAGGGGCGAACAGAGGAGCTAGCCCTGGAGGAAGGGCGAACTCTTAGTGCACAGGAAGAGCGACGAAAGCAAGAAGAAATACTCTGGAAGCAGAAATCTCGAATTCATTGGCTGAAAGAAGGCGATCGTAACACAAAATTCTTCCACAAAGCTATGGTGCAGTGCCGTCAACACAACCGAATATTCTCACTGAAAACAGCAAATGGAGACCGTGTAATCAAGCATGCAGATATGGAGAACGAGCTGGTAACTCATTTCAAAGATCTTCTTACTGAACCTCTTCCGAACCGACAGGCAGCTATTCAGAAGATAACAACACACATCCCTCATATAATCACTAGAGAACAGAACTTAGCCTTGCTTCGGGAAGTTACTCTTCAAGAGGTAGAAGAAGTGGTCTTGCACTTACCTAAGAACAAAGCTTCGGGGCCCGATGGATTTAAAAGTGAATTCTTTAAAGCAGCTTGGTCATTCATTGGTCCGGATATCCTTGAAGTGGTAGAAGAATCTAGAAGAACCAAGAGAGTCTATCCAGCTCTAAATGCCACTTTTGTTACTCTTATCCCCAAACAACAAAATGTAGATACCCCATCTGGCTTCCGACCGATAGCCCTATGTAATGTTATCTATAAAATCCTCTCCACTATTATGGTAAACCGGTTAAAACCCCTGCTCCCAACTATCATATCCCCGGAACAAACGGGTTTTGTCAAAGGAAGACAAATCTTGGATGGCATTGTGGTGGCCCAGGAAGCAATCCATACTCTTAAGAGAGACAAAAGGAAGGGTCTGCTTATCAAGCTAGATTTATCAAAAGCATATGATCGCATTAGCTGGGAATACCTGATAGAGGTGATGTGAGCCTTCGGGTTTGATGACATGTGGCTCCAATGGTTAAACTCCTTCATCTCCACTCCACATTTCTCAATCCTTCTGAATGGCAACCCCACTGCGCCCTTCAACAATTCACGAGGCCTCAGGCAGGGTGATCCCCTTTCTCCTTTTCTATTTATTATTGCAGCAGAAGGGCTAGGCAGACTTATTAAAGCTCATGTTGCAGCAAGGAAACTACAAGGTCTAAGACTATGGGGACCTCAGTTACCTCTGACCCATCAATAGTTTGTAGATGACATCCTCCTATTTTGCATGGAATCATTGAAAGAATGCAGAGCTATCCTCAACGTTTTGGAAATTTTCATGGACGCGTCTGGTACTAAAATAAACAATGATAAATCTAATATCTATTTCTTCAACTGCCCAGCTTCAATGCAGAACTTCCTTGGCCGGACTCTGGGGTTTCAACGAGGATCTTTCCCAATAAAATACCTAGGCATGTTTTTAAATTATGGGCCAATACGAATTGCAGATTGACAGGATATCATATTACGAGTGGAGAAAGGATACAGAACTGGGCCTTCAGAGTGCTGAATGCACCAGGTCGTCTTATAATGCTGCGTTTAGTGCTTCAAGCATTGCCGGTATATCAACTGTCAAGAAGGGCCTGCCCGAGAGGGATTTGCACTAAACTGGTTAGTATGTTTTAAAAAAAATTATGGCAGGGAGCTCAATCCAATAGGAAATGGGCACTTATAACCTGGGATAAATTATTGAAATTGAAAGTTGCTGGCGGATTGGGGCTCCGCGATCCATTCATCCTGAATAACGTGTTGGGTGCGAAGTTATGGTGGCGCTGGCTTCAGGGAGGTCCTGATCTCTGGAAGAATATATGGAGCACAAAATATGCCATGCCAATTACAACCTCAGCACGTCTGAAGGTAGATAACGTCCCTAAAGGCTCTTCCATTTGGAATTTAGCAGCTACGAATAGACACTTAATTCGAACCCACAGTTTTTGGGAAATTCGAGAAGGCAACACAGCCCTGTTTTGGGAGGACTCGTGGCAACAAAGGGGAAAATTGTTTAGCAGGTTGGACTTAGGAGAGATATTTCTGTTCACAAACATACCGAACCAGAGACTAGTGAATCACTATTGGGTGCCGAACCAAAATGACTTATGGGGAAAATGGAAAGATAAGAATGCGTGGCCCGCAGCTCCAGAGACACAACAATGGGATAATCTCCAAAAAGAACTTCAAACGCGGAAACTCCGTAGAGTAACAGGCTCAGATATCCTTCGATGGGGCTACACGACAAAAGGGCAGTTTACCATAAAAGAAGGATATTATATTGAATCTCAACAAGCCCAGCATAATGCTCAACCGATCTGGAAGAAAATATGGGCATGGAAACACTGGCCCAAAGTGGAGTTTTTCTTATGGCTGGTAAGCCATCGTAGAATATTGACATGGGAGAACCTGCTGAAGAGAGGAATGATAGGCCCTTCTCGATGCCCGTTCTGCAAATTGGAGACAGAATCAACAGAACACATTTTCAATACATGCCCATCTGTGCAGGAGCTGTGGAGGAACCTGGAAAAACTGTTTAGGCAAACGGATAAAAACAACGGAAGTATTCCGGAAACAATTGCTAATTGGATAAAAGGAAGATATCACTGTCAAGTGATCAATAGAGCATGGGGCCTTTCACTCGGATTCCTTCTTTGGAATACTTGGAAAGAGAGGAATAATAGAGTTTTTCAAAATTCGGAACAACTAATGCAAGTCATTTGGCAAAAAAAAATTGAAAATATGAGAGAAACCATCCTAGTAGAAAGCTGGACAGATGAAGACTGGAAAACACGGGGCTTTGAGTCCCAAATTCTAGAATATCTCAACCTTAAACCACAAATGCTCCACCCAGGGTTATGGAAATACAGACCCCCCAATCAATCATTGGAGGATCACTGGCTACCGCCTCAACCAGGATTTATTAAACTTAATTATGATGGGGCCTCCAAAGGAAACCCGAGGCAAGCAGGTTCAGGGGGGATCTTCCGTAATTCCCAGGGGGCAGTATGCAGGTTTTATGCTCTTGACTTAGGCCACGCCACAAATAATGAAGCAGAACTCATGGTTGTAAAGCAAGGACTCCTTATAGCGATCCGAGAAAACTATCAGAGGCTCATATTCCAGGGAGATTCGGCAATGGTCACAGGTATTCTCCAGAAATTGCAGCAAGGTACACCTTGGGAGAAAATATCGCAAAGCTGGAGGACTGCGGCACTCATAGAAGAAGTAAGCAACTTACTAAAGAAGATTCAATATTTACTTCCAAGTCACATTAAAAGAAAAGGTACTGGAGCGGCGGATTATTTGGCTAATTGGGGATGCCAACACACAGATCGCCCCATAGATGCTCGGCCCTCTGATGCAATATGGGATATTGAGCTGCATTCCCTCCAACTGATCGTAAGTAAGGACCTACAACCCCCCGATCGGGGTGTCCAACATGCAGAACGGAATGGCCACTTGGCCCCCATCCGGTAATTAATATGGTTGATGGCTAGCCGTCACTAGTGATCAATGAAGTGTGGGGTATTATTTCTCATGATGTTTTCGCACCATCGCCAGCCTGGAGTGTCAGATACACAAGGGAAGGATGCAGTTAAGGTAAGTTCGCTCCTTCATGCGCTCCAATTGTTCATGCTTTGTTTGCATGCCAACGCTTGGAGCCTGCAGAGGAGGACGTCGGGCTTTGATCATCTCATTAACCTTCAGACTCGACCAGGGTATGTATCAGTTACCCCTTTTATTCTGCAAATGGTTTTAAGCTTGGAATGGGCAAGACGCATTGCCATCCTGATAGATTTGGGCATAAACATAATTTTTTGTCTTTACATTCCGTTTTTAAGCCCTGTTCCTCCTTGCTTTCGAGACCCTTGCGCTCAGGAGGGGAATTCCATGTCTTCTGTCAATAGTCTCGGTAGGATAGGGATCCCTACCTCTGAAATTCATCAGAATTGTCAATGTAAGGTTTGCATGTTTGGTCTTTCGAACAAGTTAAGTCGAAACAGAGACGGTGAGTGTGTGTCTCACTCTAACCTCCCTCCTAAGTTTCGTGCTTGTGATAGAGTTTTGAAGAGGACTTGTCGTCCTCTGCCTCGTCTTTCTAATCCCCTTGTCATATTTAACCCCAGAAGACGGTTTTCGTTGCGCTTGTTTACATCTGCTGTCAAGGAACCGACTATGTCTCCTGCCCGGTTCAGCCACCTTTTCTCTCGACAGAAGTCGGACGCGCTCAGTGCTCGTGACAGAGTTTTGAAGAAGACTTGTCGTCCTATGCCTCGTCTTTATAGTCCCCTTCTCATTTCTAAAACCAAAAGATTGTTTTCATTGCGCTTGTTTACCTCTGCAGTCAAGAATCTGACTCTGTCTCCAGCTGTTTCTCCTGCCCAGTTCAGCCATCTTTTCTCTCGACAGAAGTTGGACGCGCTCAGATTTTCAAAAAGTCTTTCGCTCATACCAAATGAGTCCAATCCCTATCTATATTCGGCTTCTCACAACACAAATAGATATAGGTCCTGCACTTACCCTGTTGGACTCGTCACTAACAGTAATTATTTCATGCACTCATCCTGCAGTTCTTTGTTACTTCATAGAGTTCATACGCTCATGGGGAAACGAAGAACACAGTTAGACTCTGACCGCGGAAAGCAGCAGATGCAGCAGGAACATAGTCCAAAGAAGCGTGGTCGAAAGACTACTCAGGAACACCTGGAAACTCTAGCAGCCAATTATGTCTTGGGAAATTCCTCCACAGTGCGTCAAGAAATAAGGGGTTGGGAAAGAGATATTCAGACAGAACCAGAGAATAATGAGATTGAAGCAGAGATTTTAGACTTTATTACAGACCCAGGTAACACTCATGGCCGGCTCACCCTCTTTAATCAAACCATTCACACTTACTGGATTGTTAAATGCCTCATAGCAAAAGCCATGCAGAGTTTTCATCCAGGTCTTATTGAGGCAGGACAGTTCAAGAAGGAATCAAGCATTCAAGAATTGCTGGTAGAAATCCAGGACCAATTGCAACACATTAAGATTACCTAGTATCAAACAATGGATCGCATGAATATAATGGATAACAGGCTAAGTTGTATAGAGAAGACTCTCCAACAAATGTAGCAAGTTGACATGCCCGGGACAACAGAGAAGGCTCCTGCCTCTATCTCCTCATCAGATGGCTAGTTCTATTTCAGTTTTCTCTTTTAATGCAATGTGAATATGTATATGAATTTTCCTTAAGTAATCAGCAGGTAGGAAAGAATGTAGGCAGACAGATAACTCTTGCTAGGTACAGACAAATGAAACAATTCCAGTTTTGGAATGCTTTTCACGCTTATCGGTGGCCAACAGACCTGGTTTCCTACGGGCAGGTTGAGGCCACCGTTTGGATTATGTTTTTTGTCACCTACTCTTTTATTATAAATAGCAAATAGAAAGGTCCCGCCTAATTTACAAAAAAAAAAAAGTAGAGAAAGAAACAATTCAAACCACAACACATATATTTTTCCTCGGGAAAGCTTGCTACTCAAAACCCCTCTATCTATATTGTATATTCCACAAGGAATCGTGAAACAATTACAATGCGCTCTTCATACAAGAGTCTCCTGTAATTTTCCTATCATCTCACACTGATCCACACAAAATCGGGCCAACACTTAACCAATTCTCAACCTGTCTTCAGCCTGCCTTGCTCACGCAATTCACGAGGAATGCAATCCCTATTCCTTAGGAATTTTAGCCTTTCTCAATTGCGCTAAGTATCATGGGCATCCTGTGGTGTTTTAACAACATCTGGGCAGTCTGCTAATATCACAACTGATAGTTAACTTCCCTTTAACCTTTATCTCAATTGGGTCTCCACTGGACCTGACATGCATGCAGCTATTAATAGTAAATCATCAGTTGCATGGTAGATCACTAATTGTGAATTAAATAATATTTAATTCACTTGATCTCTCACTAGTGCAACAAACAGTTACAACTAGTTCAATTGACTCTAACTCACAAAACTGAGTTAACCGATTACTCATGCATTAAACTAATACACCAACTGCAATTCAAACTCCATAACTAATAGAATTACTCTACATGCCTCACCAACCACCCTCAACTCGAAATACATGAGCTAACTGAGTTTATCACACTCAGTTATTGTTACAAGTGATCATGAGATAAGATTACATTTTATTGTCCAATTTAATTAAGGGATAATTAAATTTGGCACACATCCAAGTTATTAAATAAATTGAATTGCACACTAATGTATCGCTAGGACCCATCACTACATGACCTATGGTCCCGCACCGGTGTAGGTGTTGTCATGTTACTTTTGGATGCCAATTTCACTGTTTCTTGTTGCAAACTTCA
The DNA here is from genome assembly GCA_034641835.2 of Pinus albicaulis. Classification (NCBI taxonomy): domain Eukaryota; kingdom Viridiplantae; phylum Streptophyta; class Pinopsida; order Pinales; family Pinaceae; genus Pinus; species Pinus albicaulis. The sequence continues at coordinate 728,360,061 of CM076580.1, read as the reverse complement.
ACACTCCCTCTCAACGAGAAAGGAATGTATGTGCATGCGCACATGCACCTCCTGCATGCGACATGCAACTCTTGCATGCAACACTTCTCTAGTGTTTCTCGCACATGAAACTTTAGCATGCAACACTTTCGAAACTGAATAGCCTCCAAACAACTGAATCAGTATAATGCATTTGTCATCAGAGTCTTCTGACTGCTGGTACCTACTGCACATGTCTATTGAATTCTCTGCGTTGTTGACATATGCATCCATGCACTCTGCACTGTTTCCAACTCTGATCTGCGCTCCAGTATCTGACACCTGTCACTCTAATTTATGTGCTCCTACCATATGACTGCATCAATTTAATTGATCATGCTATTGTTGTACAGTGGGCTCCTCATAGCCAGGTTCGATCCATGAGACGCACCATCTCTAGGACCCTGCCCAAATTTCTTCTTGGGATCAACTCTGCACATCGCCCCACCTCACACTTATAGGTATAGCTACATGCACTCCCTCTGCCCATCTAGCTCGAAATTTCTTTGCTTGAGTGGTTTATGCCACTCATGATCCTCTTCATGTGGCTACTCCACATATTGAGGTTCATTCTTTGGAACTAAGAGTTCCTCACCTGCATGCAAATTCATCTCCCTCTTAAGGGACAATCGCATGGATTTCTCACACTTCCCCATGGTACATCACGTGCATGTGTCTATATGTGCAAGAGTACCCTTAGGAAGCTCCATATAAATATAATGCATGACCTTCAAAGCTCCGTGGTGTAGATGGACCAATCTCTTGTGCTATAACTCACACTCATCCCGACTCACCACTTTGTTTGCCTTACCCATAAATGTTGCGCAGGCATCCACATCAAGTTTATAGAGATTCTTCACACGAATCCCTATCTTCTTGGCTTGTCCTATTGCTTTGTGTCGAAGGAAAACTTTTCCTTCACTAAAAATAATATCGTAGCCTCTATCCTCCAACATTGCGACTGAAACTGAATTATTTTTCAAGCCTGGTACATGCATTACATCTTTTAATAAGAAGGGTTTACCTGACTGTCTCTGGAAGGTAATTGTACCAATCCCGATAGCATTGTACCACCCATCATCACCCATTCCGATATGCATCTGGAGGTCCTTCTCTTCCAAGCTACTGAAAAATTATTTGTCTCCCGTCATGTGGAAAGATGCACCACTATCCAAGTACCACCCTCATCCCATCGCACTTGACACCATGCATGCGATCAGTGAGAAGTCCAACTCAAATTGCGAGGCAAAAGCCTCACCAACTACAAATCTTGAAACCTTCTTGTTCTTCTTCTTTTGTGGACAATTAGTGGCATAATGTTCATGATCGTGACAATGAAAACCCTTCACTCTGGACATGTCGCACTCCTTGCCTTCTTTGTCGATCTCAGATTTGGAATATAATTTCTTTCATTTCCCCTTCTTCGCCTTACCGGCCAAGGCGCAATTTTCTTCATCATCTTTCTTAGATGAAGATCCATCCCTGGTATTCCGCCTAAATTCTTCTTACACCAAATCAGACCAAAGTTGTTCCCAATCTGGCAGCTTTTCCCTCCCATTGACAGAGTCCTGATAACTATGCCAACTCTTGGGAAGTCCTAGAAGAGCTAGGCTCACCAAGTAATCATCCGCGACAGTAATTCTGACACTCCCAAGCTCATCCCGACATTGGACAAACTTTGTTAAATATATCATAATAATGTCGCCTTTCTCCATTTTGATTTTCCCGAGCCTGTCCTTCAATGCTAATTTTCTATGATCATTGCTGCTCTGAAATAGATCTGTCAAAGCCTTCCACATTGCATATGGAGTCGCTTTTCCATGGATACTTGAGACAATGTGGTCTTATACTCCCTCTAGTAAGATCCTCCTCGCCCTTGCAACCTTCTTTTGCCAAGCATCAATATTTGCGGCATCTGTTATAGCGGGTTTCATCGTTATCAATTAATTCTTTCAACCCATTGTCCTCTAGTACTGCCTCCATCTTGTCTTTCCACGCAATATAATTGGAACTGCCCTTAAGTGCACACTCCAATATCAAGCCATTGAAAGCCATTTTGATCCTGATTCGCTTGTCGCACCAAGAATGTCTTTTGCAAATTCGAATTATATTCAGTCACAAACTCAGCTTCTCCTCCACTATAGTGATTTCATGTTCTCTTATACCATGTATAAATTATACAAACAATATGTATTCCAATGGATTCAATCCGATCAAGCAATGTAATAAAGCTAGATACTGAATCCTTCTACAAATAAATTGCGGAAATTAAACACAATCGCCAATCACAACAAGTAAAGAAAGAGACAATTCAAACCACAACACATATGTTTTTCCTGGGGAAAGCTTGTTTCTCAAAACCCCTCTATTTTGATTGTATATTCCACAAGGAATCATGAAACAATTACAATGCACTCCTCTCACAAGAGTCTCTTGCAACCTACCTATCATCTCACACTGATCAAGACAAAATCGGGCCAACATAGCCAATTCTCAGCCAGTCTTCAGCCTGCCTTGCTCACGCAATTCATGAGGAATGAAATCCCTATTCCTTAGGAATTTCAGCCTTTCTCAATTGCACTAAGTATCATGGGCATCCTGTGGTGTTTTAACTATATCTAGGCAGTCTGTTAATATCACAATTAATAGTTAACTTCCTTTTAACCTTTGTCTCAATTGGGTCTCCACTGGAACTGACATGCATGCAACTATTAATAGCAAATCATTAGTTGCATGGCAGATCACTGATTGTGAATTAAACAATATTCAATTCACTTGATCTCTCACTAGTGCAACAAACAGTTACAACTATTTCAACTGACTCTAACTCACCTAATTGAGTTAATTGATTACTCATGCATTAAACTAATGCACCAACTGCAATTCGAACTCCATAAATAATAGAATTACTTTGCATGCCTCACCAACCACCCTCAACTCGAAATACACGAGCTAACTGAGTTTACCACACTCTGTTAATTGTTACAAGTTATCATGAGATAAGGTTACATTTTATTGTCCAATTTAATTAAGGGATAATTAAATTTGACACATGTCCAATTTATTAAATAAATTAAATTGCACACTAATGTATCGCTAGGACCCATCACTATATGACTTATGGTCCCGCACTAGTGTAGGTGTTGTCATGTTGCTTCTAGATGCCAATTTCATTGTTTCTTGTTGCAAACTTCAACAAAGCACAAACCTATTATTAACATTGCTTAATAGATGCTTGCTAAAGATACCATAGTTGAGGATTATTATAATATATGTAATATATGCACATACATTATCAAATTATATTTTGGTTTGCAATAATTATTATGTTATGGAAAAAAATTTCCTTGTAGATATTAAGTACATTGGAAGTAATGACATAGAATCTTCTCGAAACTGATTCATGAATTGGGGCTAGATCAACCAGAGCACAATTGTTGAATGATTTGGTTGTGTTAGATGTACTAAAATGGGGATCTAAAATGAATGAGGCTACTTACAACTTGAATCAACAATTGCCATGTAAAATAAATAAATTCGATACAAAGAGATCTAGTTTTTGCCCTCGTCTAGCTCCTAAAACAAATACGTTGAGTTGCAAGCATTATATACACTTGTCCTTCAATCATTAGCATGGGGAAAAAAATCCAATTTAACAATTGTTTATGAATTTGATTGAGCTACAATTGTTTCTAAAATTGAACGACCTAAAGGGACAAGGGAAGGGTAGTATTACATTTTTGGAATTTATGACACCCTAGTAGACTAGAAACAAATCCTACTTCCATATTGATGAGGCTTTTATATGGATGTCATTAACCATTTTATGTTCATTTCATTTCATACGCACTGAGTATGTTTTTTTATTCGTGGGTTCTTGACCTATTAAAGATTGTTTAATCTACTAAGTTTTCATTGTATTTTTTAGTGTCTTAATCTTTCGGAGAGGTGTAAAATCCATATAAAATATATCTTAATCCGATGAGCAGAACATTTATTTTGAATTTATTATTTATAATAAATTATATGTGCAAGTCGGCCTTAAGGTTTTACACCCCCAACAGATGTGTCACACACCCCAATGATGGATATAAATACAGGCAAAGTTGGAGAGCATTTCACAACAACTCAACACACATCTTCTTCTCTCATCTGATTTAGTACGAGCTCCTTGGAGGACATTTCCAGCCCACACGTGTGAAGAACAAAGACGAATTTCTGTACGGCCAAGAGGAAGGACGAATGTCTGCAGCTAGGGTTTTGCAGGAAGTTTGACCAGTGTTGACTTTGGTCAACGCATGGTCCGAAAGGGCTGAAAATTGTTGGAGAGTTCGATTTTAAGAGGTCGTACACATTGGCACATAAATCGAGGTCAAAGGGTTGACCAAACTGTTGCTGCGTTGACTTTTAGCTTTCTGCCCTACGTTGACTTTTCTGGACAACGTTGACTTTTCTGGAGTTGACTTGGGTTGACTCGGTTGCTGATTGGAGGATTGTTGTGACACATTCTGGGTTGGCTGATCAAGGAGACTTTGCTGGTTGAAGCATCCTGTTGACCGCCGTAACGCACCATCACATTTTTTCTGTTTCTGGTTTGTCATCTATAAGATCCACTTATATGTTCTATCAGCATTTTACTTAACTATTTGTGTGATTGCTGTAAGAAAATTAAAGTTGCTTCAAGCATAGAACATCTACAAAAATTTACATGGTATCAGAGCTGAGGTGAAGACAAGCCCTATCTTTAGCAATCACCATCGGAGGAAATGGGTTCCACAAGTTTTGAATTCAAGGAGAATGACAAGCTCACTGGAAGGGATGACTTCCATGCCTGGAAGATGATATTAGATCTCAAATTGGAAGACCATGATCTCTTGGATCATGTACTGGGTAAGATTCAAGAACCTCCATCCAATGCCACCGCTGCTGCCAAAAACAAGTATAAGAAGGGGCAGATCAAAGCAAAGCTGATGATCAGGGAATCCATACATAAGAGTCTGGTTGCCTATATATCTGAGCTAGGCACATCCAAGGAGATGTATGACAAATTGATCCTGATGTTCAAAGTAAACAATGTGAACCAAGTGCTATTTCTCAAGAATAAATTGAAGAATATGAAGAAGGGCCGGGATGAGTCTGTTCAAACTTACTTTCTGAAATTGACCGAAACAAGGAACAATCTGTTGGCTATTGGGGAGACAATAGCTGATCGTGAGATGGTTCTCACCGCACTTGGAGGACTCCCATATGAATGGCAAGTATTCACCACTACCATTCTCAATAATAATACCATTCCTAACTTTGACGAGCTTTTGTCTAGATGTATGCAAGAAGAAACAAGAATGAAGGAATTCGATAATGACAGAAATGCTGCTTATGGTGCTCATTCTCGAAAGAAGAACTCTGGTGGTCCTAAGGACAAAGGAAGAACAAGGACTCAAGAAAAGAAGGGAAAGTGTTTCACTTGCCATAGGCCTGGTCACTATGCTAGAGAATGTCCCTTCAAGAAGGATTCTCCCGATAGTGATGATAACAACAACAACCGGAGGAATGGGAATCGAAGAAACGACAGATCTAAAGGAAAGAGGAAGGCTCCCTCTGGTAGAAACAATCAACCTTCTAAAAGGTCTAGAAACTCCAGGTATGAGGAGTCCAATGCTGTTGATAAAAGAAATGAGTATATTCTTGTATCTGCTCTCTCTGCTACATCTCCGCCCGACACTATGGATGTCTGGCTAATAGATAGTGGTGCCTCAAGACACATCACTGGAATCAAGGAAGCACTCTCTGACATGGTTGAGAGGGATACTAATCTAGAAATTATCCTTGGAGATAATGCCACATACCCCGTGAAAGGGACAGGGACTGTGACCCTCCACTTGTCTCAAGGACAAGTCCTACATTTGCAAGATGTACTCTATGTACCAAAATTGAAAAAGAACCTTGTGTCTGTATCAGCCATGGAAGACAAAGGGTTCAATGTAACATTCTCTGATGGAAAGGTGCTCATGTGGAAGAAGAGCTTCAAGGAAGCTATCTCGATTGGTTTTAGAGTTGGTACACTCTACCAAGTTGGAGGAAGTCCGCTGGGAGCAATGACTTGTGATACTATCCGACAAACCGAACTATGGCACCGAAGATTTGGACACATTCATTACAAGGCCCTTCCCGAAGCAAGGAAGGTGGTGACAGGGATGCCTGACTTTGGAAATAATCATGAAGGTGTATGTAAGGGCTGTGCCAAAGGAAAACATACAAGGGGACCTTTCCCCTCAAGTGTCACAAAGACATCTGATATTTTGCAACTGGTCCATTCTGATCTATCTGGTATGTTGCCGTGACATCCCTGGGAGGATGTTCCTACTACATGACATTCACTGATGACTTCTCTCGCAAAACCTGGATATACTTCTTGAAGAAGAAGGATGAGGCTTTCATGTGGTTCCGTACCTTCAAAGCCTTGGTGGAAAATATGACCGGAAAGAAGATCAAGATTTTGAGGACTGACAATGGCACCGAATATGAGTCAAATGAGTTCAAAGACTTTTGCAGAGAAGCTGGCATTAAGAGGGAGACTACCACTGCATATACTCCTGAGCAGAATGGTGTTGTTGAACGCAAGAATAGGACTATTGTGGAAGCTGCCCGTGCCATGCTATGTGACCAGGGTCTACCGAAGTTTCTGTGGGGAGAAGCTGCAAATACTGCTGTGTATATTCAAAACCGATGCCCTCATTTCGCTCTGGACTCCAAAACTCCCGAAGAGGTTTTCTCTGGTAAGAAACTTGATGTCTCACATTTTAGAATTTTTGGATGTCCTGTCTATTTTCATGTGCCGAAAGAAAAGAGAAGTAAGCTGGATGCTTCTGGGAAGAAAGGAATGTTTGTGAGCTACAGTGAGACTTCTAAGGCCTATAGAGTCTATGTACCTGGTCAAAGGGAAGTAGAGATAAGCCATGATGTCACTTTTGACGAAGATGCTTCCCTGAAGAAAGTAGTAGATCTTCCAAGATCTGGAGAAAATCATGAAGAAAGGCCTGGAAATCTGGAAGAACCGCAGGATGAGACAATGTCTGATATTGAAGGACCAATGGACCCTATCGATCCATCTCCTTCACTGGGAAAGAGACCATCATGGCTCAGGGACACCCTCGAAGATGCTGAGGGTCATGCTGCCCCAAGGGGGACATTCCGAGAAAGCAAGAAGCCGTGTAGATACCAAGGGTATCTAGCTGCCATGAGTACTATTGTATAATCTGAACCTGGATCTTTTGAGGAAGCCGTAAAGCATCAAGTCTGGAAGGATGCTATGCACGAAGAATATGAGTCCATAATGAAGAATGATGTCTGGGATGTGGTTCCAAGATTGAAGGACAAATTAGTGGTCACCACAAAATGGCTCTACAAGATCAAGCATGGATCTGATGGAAGTGCTGAAAAGTTCAAGGCAAGATTTGTTGCCGTGGCTTCTCTCAAAAGGAAGGAATAGACTATGATGACATATTTGCACCTGTGGCACGATATACCACCATTCGATCAATCATAGCCCTTGCTGCTACGCAAGGATGGAGTCTTCATCAGATGGATGTCAAGACCGCTTTTCTGCATGATGCAATAAAGGAAGAGGTGTATGTAGAACAACCTCCGGGATTTGAAGTTCAGGATCGAGACACTCATGTCTGTAGGTTGAAGAAAGCCCTCTATGGGTTAAAGCAAGCACCCAGAGCTTGGTACGAGAGGATGGATAGTTACTTGATGAAGCTGGGCTTCACTCGAAGTAATGCTGATCTGAACCTTTACTTCAAGGTTGTACAGGGGAAGCCTCTCATTCTAGTGCTATATGTGGATGACCTCTTCCTGACAGGTGCTGACCCTCTCATTCATCAATGTAAGAGGGAGCTCGTTGCTGAGTTCGAGATGAAGGACCTAGGACTGATGCACTACTTCCTAAGCCTGGAGGTCTGGCAGAGACCTGGAAAGATTTGGAATGGTGGACTGTAAGTCCGTGTCGACACCGATGGAACTCAACTTGAAGAAGTTGAGTGGCAGTGCTGCTGGGCCTATCTTGGCCAATCCTACCGAGTATCGTCAACTCATAGGAGCTTTGATGTTCTTAGTGAACACCCGACCGGATATATGTTTTGCAGTGAACACTTTGAGTCAACAGATGGTTGAGCCTCATCATTTTCATTGGGTTGGTGCCAAGAATCTTCTGAGATATCTTCGGGGCACGATAAACCATGGGCTGAGATACACTGCCGGGAGTGTGACACTCCGTGGATATACTGATGCCGACTGGGCTGGCAGTGTGGTGGATCGTAAGAGCACATCGGGATGTTGCTTCAATCTTGGTTCTGCTTCGATCTCATGGATGAGCAGGAAGCAGAAGTCGGTGGCTTTGAGCACCGCGGAGGCCGAATACATTGCTGCTAGTATGGCCTGTTGTGAAGCAGTTTGGTTGCGGCAGCTCTTTAGTGAGCTGTTTGGACATGTGCTAGATACCACTGTGATACTCTGTGATAATCAGAGTGGGATTCGTATGATTGAGAATCCTGTGTTCCACGACCGATCCAAGCATATTGATATCAGGTACCACTTTATCCGGGATATGGTACAGCGAGGCGCCGTAAGGCTCGATCATATTGGAACTGATGAGCAGGTCGCGGATATTCTCACTAAGCCCCTGGGGAAGGTCAAGTTCCTAACCTTCCGTGAGAGTCTTGGTGTCGTGGAAAGACCCTATGATGTGGGTCTTGTTGGACGATGAGCTCTGGGAGCTCTGGGGGGCTTTGGGGATAGCTTCTCGGAGCTATAAGCACTCATAATGCTTCTGCCCCACCCTTGTGATTGTTGAGCTGGTTCGCCACTCATTTATCTGTGCCCCGTATGCATCCTACCCATTGAGTTCAGGACTCATGGGAAGTACCTCTCATTTGGCCAATGAGGTGGGAAAAGCTAGAGACTATTAGCAAAGACTGATGGACGCATCAGAGATTGCCGTACTCTCTATCTAGGATGGCACGGTCCAACCACTTGATCTGAGATCAAGTTTAGTGAGGTCTGGGACCTCTGCCTGACTTCGGGTCAGATGAACCAACTTTGGGTTGGTTGGATACTCTTCATGAGTTTGATAGAGGTTTTGAACCTCTGGACTGATTATGTCAGTCGGGGGATGATGTCTTTGTGACTGACCCACTTCTGTTCTGAAATAAAGAGGCCAGCAAAGCAAGTTACGGCGGGATGATGCACGATGTTTGATTGCACTGATGGATGGAGTTCTCCCTAGTTGAGAGGGAGTGTTAAATTTGGACAACTAGGTCCAAACTCCATGTTGTGATGCTCAGATTAAGTGGCTAATATTTTTGTTGGATTCCTCTTTCGAAGAGGTGTAAAATCCATATAAAATATATCTTAATCTGATGAGCAGAACATTTATTTTGAATTTATTATTTATAATAAATTATATGTGCAGGTCGGCCTTAAGGTTTCACACCCCCAGCAGATGTGTCACACACCCCAATGATGGATATAAATACAGGGAAAGTTGGAGAGCATTTCACCACAACTCAACACACATCTTCTTCTCTCATCTGATTGAGTACAAGCTCCTTGGAGGAAATTTCCAGCCCACACGTGTGAAGAAGAAGGACAAATTTCTGTACGGCTGAGCTGAAGGACGAATTGCTGCGGCTAGGGTTTTGCTGGAAGTTTGACCAGCGTTGACTTTGGTCAACACATGGTCCGAAAGGGCTGAAAATTGTTGGGAAGTTTGATTTTGGAAGGGCGTACTGTTTGGCATAGAAATCGAGGTCAAAGGGTTGACCAAACTGCTGCTGCGTTGACTTTTAGCTTGTTGCCCTGCGTTGACTTTTCTGGACAGCGTTGACTTTTTTGGAGTTGACTTGGGTTGACTCGGTTGCTGATTGGAGGACTGTTGTGACACATTCTGGGTTCGCTGACCAAGGAGACTTTGCTGGTTGAAGCATCCTGTTGACCGCCGTAACGCACCATCACATTTTTCTGTTTCTGGTTTGTCTTCTATAAGATCCACTTATATGTTCTATCGGCATTTTACTTAACTATTTGTGTGATTATTTCGCCAAGAAAAGTAAAAATTTATTAAGCATAGAACATCTACAA